>JBBPBT010000460.1:663341-684164 GCA_037974875.1 Cicer bijugum | reverse complement strand
AATTTTTATTTTAATATCACGTTTGCATTTATATAATGTCTTTTTTATATGCAAAAAGAAGAGATAAAGAAAAATACAAACAAATAAATGAAAACAAATGAGACCGAGAAAAAATTAAAATTGAACAATATTTAAAATTAAAATTGAACAATATTTTCTAAATATTAACACATTATTCATTGAACTCTTCAATTGATTGGGTATTATTTCCCACTATTAGTTTTTATAAATATATTATTTTTGTTTTAGGTAAAGTCATAAGATTTTTACAAATAGATTTTATGAAGGCTCTAAGTTTACATGATATATTTGATAAGAGAAATTGTTGTAAATAATAATATATCTTTTTTTTTATTCAATTATAATTATCGAAATATAATTAACAAACTATTTACCGTTGAAATTTCAATTTTAGATAGGATATCTCAAATTCAAAATCTCAATCTAATCAGAAGTAGATTATTTATGAGTTTAATTTAAAATGTCTAATTTGAGGAAAATATTGATATATCACACTTAAAAATACTATTTGAAAAGCCTTAATATGTTTATGACCATGATATTAGTGGAAAAAAAAAACTGAAAATTGTTTTGAGAACTAAACTTTAGTTTCATAAAATTAAGAACCAAATTGTATTCTAAAACTAATTTGTTAACCAAATAAAATTTTGAAAGCAAAATTCAACTATAACTAACTTATAATCAAATGAGAATATCTATTTTATGAAAATGAGAGAAATAATTATTGACACTTAAATCAAAATAAATAGCTAAACATTAAAAAATCATTTAAATAATATAATGTAGGTGTCTCTCCTTAATCAATTATATCTCTTGAATCCATTTTACCTTTTCATCTGCAACATTGTTGGCTTATGTGAGAAATTTTGAAACATGAAAAATAACCACCCAATTCATTTTTAAGAAATTTTGAAATATCAGAATCAAGACCCTTGAAGCCGCGGCCGCCCATCACCACCGCCGCTCACTCTTCGCTCTTCTCCTTTTGCGCGTCAAGATTTTGTCTGTGTTCTCTCAGGTATTCATCCACTTCCGTCTTCCATTGCTTTCATGTGAAGAAGAAACTAATGTTGACTTTAGTTCCATCGATTTGTTTTCAGGTTTCTGCACTTTTCCTTCAAGCACTTTGCTGGTGCATACAAGGTGAAACCGAAACACCTAATTTGCTTTGGATTGTTTTACTGCATTTTTTTTAGTGACTGCTGTATTCTTCATTTGAAGCTATTTTGCTTCTGGTTTTTGTTTCTTTCTTCTTTACATATTTCAACTAGTCATTAAACTTTTCTGGTTTGCTCACAGTACAGATAGTGAAACATACCCATTATCATCTTTTCTTGTTATAGTCAAGTGTTGTAGATTCTATTGCATTTTTTTGTTACGTTCCCTTGTGAAGTAGTAAGATTTTCTTCGCTGATAGAAATCTTAACTTTGAAGTTATGAAGAGATAGATTCAAATGAGTTTATGATTTGTGTTTTACATTGCCACGCTCCTCTTGCATTGAAATGGTAGGCTTAGTAGTTAGTTTACAAGTTTTACCATTGTTGCCTTGCCTATTAGTGAGACTTTGTTTTCTTATGCCGTTTATTTATGTGAATCTATGTGTTTTATATCAGTATTATATGTGCACACATCTTAGTTAATTAGTTCCTTCCCATCACTCAAGAATGCTCCTTCAAACTAAAAAATAAAGTACACTAGGCAAGGTTACTCAACACAACTGTATATAGTAAAGAAAAGAAACATTGAAAATAAAGTGTCTTAATTAATTCATATTGGTATACTTGAAAAAGATAAGTGTCTTCATTCATACGGTATACTAATTTGTTATTTCTTAAAATTAGAAATCAAATTATTGGAAACCTATAATTTCTTGCATCAAAATTCATTGGATAAGCTAGTGTTAAAAGCAGTGGTGTTTGAAACAAAAACACAAGAATCTTTTATATTTAGATCATGGAACATGACAACTAATTTGGACAAACGATCTACTGTTGTTATAAAACTTAAATGTTACTAGTTAATTATTATTACTTACTGAAGCTGTATTGTTTTTTTCTTTGTCAAAGTTTTTACATTTTAAGTACTCGGTCTATTTATTGGTTTATTATTAATTAATAGTAGTAGTATGTTTAAGGAAACTATCTAGTTATAATTATTTTAGGAGACTAACATTTTCTTGCCTTGTCAATTGTAGTTCAGTTTCAATTTGGTTCTCATTTTGTTGTTGAAGGTTGTTTTTCTCAAGCATAGCTAGCCTGGATTGTTATTGTTTCATACAGAGTTCATTTCTAACCTTAAAGTTCAGTTTCTGTTTGCAATAGGATGCGTCTATCAATTTGGTAGTGGTGCAAATGCTGAATTTAACTTATCTGTTTGACAGCATTATTTTTTACTTAGGTTTTCTCTGTGACATTGGATGACTGGTCAGATGATGAACTCTATGACTCTCTCTTGGATTGAAGTCAAGAAAAACTTGTTTAGATTACAAGAAATGGTTTAGTTAAAAGCATAACTTAGTTTTTATGCTTAAAGTCATCCCCACTTGTTTGTCAGTTTCTAAAACAAAGCATCTTAAAGTTGGTAGTCTCCTAATTTAAATTTGGGAAATAGCATTCCTTTTTATAATACTTCCTTATTTTCAACAGTCTGTATATTGTGTTTGCTCAATGTTCAAATCAACCGATGGAAAGTTTTGGATAGTTATTGATGCTATGTGTAGGTTAAGAAATGTTGAAGGACAAAAATCCAGTTAAACCAAGTCAGGGAGTAAGTAATGATAAAATTGTCTTGTGATGATTATTATTTTCTTCTTTGCTTTGTTGTGGAATTTATGAAGGTAAGAACAAAAAACAAGCCTATAGGAACAAAACAGTTCAGTTCAATTTGAAATAGAAACAGTTCGGTTTGATTCAATCTATATTATAATAGTTCAGTTGAATTCGAACAAGTAAAACTAAGTTAGAATCAGTTTGTTTTGGTTCGGAATGTTAAACCGGTTCATTGGTTTAAAGAACCAGTTCAATTCAAAATGAATCAAAACCAGTTTGATTTGGTTTTCTCGAATTGAAAACCGGTTCCATTCGATGTTCAAGCAGTTCTGGTTCAGAACTAAACTTTGCCCACCCCCTACATAATACTATATATCCACATTGCTAAGGGGAGGTGGATGTGTTGAGATGTTTGTGGGATTAGTCGATACCCTTCCTTGTGCCCGTTTGAATGGGCTTATTTAAGGTTAACTACGGGCATTAACACTTGTTAGACTGTTTGAAAGAGCTAAGGAAAACCGTTTATGACTTGTCAATACGCCGTTTTTAACTTATTTCCATAAACTCTCCCAAATAGCTTATGAAAACAACTTATAGTTTATATGAAAATACTTTTGACTTTACCTTATCTTTTGTTACATGCATAGCTTACCCATTAGCACTTATGCCATAAGCTCATATGCTAAAGCACTTTATTAAGTTATTTATCCAAGCAGGTAGGTCCCTTGTCTATAATTGGACTCCCAAATTATCTTTGGTAACATAAGACCAGTTCTTATCTCCAAGGGTTAAGGGTTTTCTCTCTAGAACAATTCTTACATTTGTTTTCTAATGCTTTTGTTGTGCAATTTCTAATCCAGGTGGTTGTGGCAGTTTGTTGTTTTAGTGTGCCCAAACTATATGATAATAGTTCAATGACATTGACAAATAGATATAACTTGTTTACTTTTGTTTTTGTTTCTGTTTCTTTTGTCTCCTTTTCAGGAAAACAGAAATGGGTTGTTTGGCGACATCATCTTTTCTTGCTAATCAATTTATTCCATTTTCTACCGCTATTACTAATTCTGCTATGAGCTCCAAATTGGGAGCCAGTTTTCATAGAATATACAAAAGTAAAACCAAAGACAAGTTCTGCTTGTCTTTCTCTAGGGAAAATTTTGAAGTTGGAAGTAAGTTTGCAATCAAATTAAGCAGAGAAGTATCTTATTCCCAAACCCAACAAGAACATGGAACTTGGGAAGAACCAGATATTGATAGTGACAGTGATACTGAGAGTGAGTATGGTGATGAAGAAGATGAGAGCCTTGGATTTGAAAGTGTTGGGGAAGAGGAAGAGACAAAGACTTCAGCTATTACCGGTGGTAATATTACCTCACAGGATGAGTATGAGGAGAAAATTAAGAAAGGTAGGTTTGGTTTACGTGTTTCTTTTTCTCTATTGTAGTCGTAACATCATGGTTTTGAAAACTGGAAGATGTTGTGTTGACTAACGTTGTTAAGCACTCATTGCTTATGAGAGTAATAAGATATATGACAGAAAAACAATCTTAGGCTTACCAATTTGTTGGTCAATCTGGTTTTCAAAATATTGCTTTACATATTTCTCCTTTTTTTGGACTTGTACTTCTACTATCAAATGGTTTTAACTTTTAAGCTTTAATACATTGCTAATTCAGGATTATATCCAATAAATTAAAAAAAGCATTGAAATATGGTTGATAAATAGATTGTAGAATGTCTTGTTTCTGACATTGTTCTGTTGGCTACTATAAGGAAGTTGATACACTTATTGATGCAGAGGTTGAACAGCTCTTGGAACCGGAAGAAAGAGAAATATTGCAACAAAATCCAACTCCTAACTTGAAAAATATATCATCTGTAAATCTGTGACTCTGCATTGTCTCTCCTAGTGCCTTGCTTTCTTATTTACACTTAAGCTCTTATTTACATATTTCCAGGAAAAATGGAGCCCACTGCACTCTCTTGCGCTATCGATGCAGATTAGTAGCATGGATAAGCTTCTTGAAAATGGTTATGATATTGATTTCCTTAATAAGGTGCATTTGGGTTTATATCATACGTTAAGTTCATTTTTACATATCATTTGCCTTGTCGTAAATAAGTCAATTTGATCAACAGGAAGGTCTCACTGCACTTCATAAGGCAATTATAGGTAAAAAAGAAGCTGTTATAAGCCATCTTTTACGGAAAGGTGCAAGTCCTCATGTCAAAGATAAGGTGCGGACAAATTTATTATGTAACTGTTGGAAAAAGTTGACTGCATTATGTAAATGTGATTAGGTGTTTATATATTTATTGATTTATATGGTAGGATGGAGCTACTCCACTTCATTATGCAGTTCAAGTTGGTGCAAAGCAAACTGTGAAATTATTGGTCAAATACAATGTTGATGTCAATGTTGCAGATAACGTGAGCATTTTATAAAGCAAACTTTTTCTACTTGTAAAGAAGTTCTTAATTTTGCTTGTTGTATATGGGTTATTTACAATTAATAATCTCTCAGGAAGGTTGGACCGCATTGCATGTTGCCATTCAAAGCAGGAATAGAGATATTGCGAAAATTTTGTTAGTCAATGGTGCAGATAGGTTGATAAAAAATAAGGTAAATTAGTTGTATATTTCACTTCAGACCTCAAAGTTGCAATAATTTAAATTCAAGATGGTGAACATGTATTAATTTTTTATCATTCTGTTTATTCTTAGCTTTGTTTGATGGTTGATTCTTTATCAGTAATATTTTTCAATCCATTGAGGCTAATATTGTTGTTATCCATTGGATCTAATACAACCTTGTTTGTGTAAACAGTTTAATTAAGCACATAAAACATCAATACTTATCATATAAGGGCATATGTATAAGCTATTTTTATAATAAAAGCTAAATAAAGTAAACTATTTTGATATAATCTACAAGTTGTTTTCATTATTTATCCTTGAGAGATTTTGGAAATAAGCTGAAAAACACTTATATACATGTCATAAGCTCTCATAAACAATCTCACAAGCGTGTGTCAGTAGACAGGCTCAAATAAGCCAATCCAAACGGACCCTAAATGAGTTACTTCAGCTGTAAAGTTTAGAAATGCTCTCCTCTTTGATTAACAAAGAACTTATAGTTATTCGAAAAGCACTTAATTATGTTACGTCATTTCTATGCATAAGAGTTTATACTAATTCAAAAAACACTTAATTAAGAAGTTTATTGAAACACACCCTAAGTGTTGTTGTGTTCGTTAATTATAAACTTGAGTTGGTTTTCATTCTAGTGAATAGGGGAATTATACTTTTGTACTTGCGGTAGAACTTCATTGATTTGTTATGTTTCAGGATGGAAAAACAGCACTGGATTTAAGCTTATGCTATGGGAAAGATTTCATGTCTTATGACCTTGCTAGATTAGTGAAGGTAGTTCCAGTCAACAGAGATCTATAATGTGCGGCGAGGTGTAATCGAATAGAATTAGATTGAAGTTAGAGTTAAATGTTATGTGTTGCTAATTAGTGCTTCAAAATTTTCCACCTTTGGAGATCTTAGACTGCTTGTTTTCCTAAATGGTGAAAACTTTGGTGGAATCTTCTACGTCAATGATTAGTGAAGGATGTGAAATGGCCCGAATTTGAAAAGGATTCCAAAGTTATAGTGGACATGGTTTATTAAGGCTCATTTGAAAATACTTTCCTTCTTCCATACATCTAAATGTTTCATTTCTTGAATGAATTTCTTTATTCATATATATAAAGATAATGTCGGTAAAAGTGAGTTGACTTAAACATCTAACATTGTATGTATAAATATAATTTTAATAGTTTAACAAGTCATTACTTTTACTCTATCATTAGAAGATAAAGTGGAAATTCCAAGTTTAGAGACAAACAAGTCTATCCAACATCTAAATATATTTAAATCAATTTTATACATTAGGATCATTGTTGTCTTGCACAAATATGAAATCAAAGATGCAAGTAACTATGAATTCAATAAAAAATATAAACAGAAAAAAACTAAGAAGTGTACATTTAGAGGTGATAATAAGCCGGATTTTGCAACATACATGTTTGACTTTATCTTAAAATTTTTAGATTTAAACTTAATTTATTATCTGTCTTAGATTTAACTTTAAAATCTAATTTCACATTTTAAAAGCCTTATAAGAACTGAAATTTTGTTTAAAAAACTACTTCATAATTTATTTTGCAAAAGACTACGCGACTCAACGGTGAGTGGCACAAATTTTTATAATATGACTAGTAAACTATTAGTTAAATTAGATTAATTCCTATTTTAAAAATTTAATATTACTTTTACGGTATATGTTATTCTATTCAAATTCTATTATAAAAAATATATTTAAATATATTAAAACTGATCTAAATTAAGAAAAAGTTAACATATATATAACTCATCACAAAGTATATACTCAATATTTATGTTTAATTGAGTAGGCGGACCTAGTAGGTTTAAAATATATTTTCGATAGCATGTAGCATGATCTATTTAGTTAAATAAGTTTGTTAAAATATTTTGGGCTTGACTATTTTTTTTAATAAAAAATATGGTCTTACTTGGATTTATGATAGGAAAGATCATAGAACTTTATTGATCGGCCTGATATATTCCCACCCTTTTATGTATATTATGGTGTTATATCATTTAGTTATCTAATTATAATATATTAAATTTAAATATTTATATAATAAAATGATTTCATTTCAAAATCATTGAAACAATAACATTTAGGATATTTAAAAATATGAGATAGTGAGTTATAGTTTGGTTGCATGCAAACACTTCTATAATGCACCAATTTGGCGTAAACAAGTTGAGAGGAAAGTTGCTAAACCTTTATGTTTCATCAATGGTTAACCTGAAAAATTCTTAGACAATTTTTTTGGGTCATTTAATTAATACTTTTTCTTGATATGATAAGTAATCAATACCTAGACAATATAAGTATATCAATAGTTTTAAATGACTCTTTTAATTCACCACTTTCCTCTACAATGATTTGAACATTATAATTTACTCTAACAAAATGTGTCAAATAACCATGACTTAAAAGTTTATCAATAAGGTGAAGTTTTCCTTTGTTTCATTGTCTTAAAAATGATTTTCTTTTTTAAATTTTGAAGATAATTAAACTTATAATTTCTTATAATAGATTAATACAAAGAAGTATAGGAGAATGTGCTTTTAATGTTAATTAGAAATAATAAAGGTTGTAGAGTTGAAAGTAGGATGATGTTTAACAAGCACCACTATAATTGTAGCTCTTCCGTTATGTTGATTGTCACTTTGATTATGAGCATATGATATAGTTAACTTTGATATGTTGCGCATGTTATAGTGGTCTCCACTATTCTATTTTTTTTTTGTTGGAGGGGTCGAACTGTCTACATCAAAAAACACGGTGAATTCTTCGAATGACTTTGATAGATAGTCTATGACTCTATGGTGAATATTACTTAAAAGTATTTGAAATTTTAAAGATGATCGATTAAGTCTCTCAAACGTATGAGTTCACAATTATCTTCGTCCTTACAATTAAGACGATGAACTAATTCAGGTTGGTTTGACAAAAAATAAGAAAAAATTATTGAGTTGAGATTTGAAGTACAGAGTTTTACTTTCCTTTATTTTTGTCAAACGACAATAATCAAGTAACTAAATCATTCACAAAGATAAGGAGGATTGTAAACATATATGACAAACAACATCTGGTTCGTTGAAGTTTTAACCATATTACAATTTATCAAAAAAGAGAGCCTCTTTAATAAAGCGTGAGGTGAGGGATAAAGGCCTGCAAACTGGGACCCCTGTTGATATTTATAGAAGGCCTAATAATTTTTTATAGTGGCACCTCAATTAAAAATATTTGATAATGTTACAGGTCCATTTAAAAGCTTATATAAACTATACTATAAATACTAACTTGATATTAGCATTACATATAATAACAAAACAATTAAATCTTCAAGAATCCTTTGTTAAAACTAAAGGAAATAAATAAAATTAAAGACATAAATTAAATGTTACATATTAAATCTTTTAAGTCAAATTTTGAAGAAATTGCGGAACATCTGAGTACTCTTAAATATATTTATTTTATATGTCATGCTTCAAATAATAAAAAAACTCACCGAAACAACAGGATTAACAAATACTAAAATATTAATATTTTTTTCTTACAATAATTAATAATTTTCTTTTTTAAAACATGTGAAATCCACTTTTTAAAAAAAACCTCAAATAGAAACGTTTAAAAATCAAGAAAGTCGTATATATATGTACTTCGCGCCTTAGAGTGGGAAAAATCACTTTCTTCCAATACTCTCTTTCTTCTTACCATCATCAATTAGTGATAATTTTTCGAAGGCATAAACAACAACAACACACGATATAGAATCTTGATAAAAATTGGTACACTTCAAGAAGCTTTCTTAGTGTTCCAACCCAGTATGATTTTTCCAGGAATTATACTACTACTCATTCCTTCATTGTTCTTATTTTTTCTTTATCTTTCGTTTTGTGCATTCTTATTTTCATATATTTTTCTTTCTAGAGTGATCGGTTCATACCCAATAGAAGTTTGATGGATCATGATCAAGCCCATTGTTTGCTCACTAGCAGATCAACCAAAAACATTCACAACTAAAATTTCAATGTATTATTGTTCTTTGATTCTTTCTTATAATGTTTTAGACTTAGATTTCAAGAAAATCAATTTTGGATCAAATTCTAGAAATTAATCTGGTTTTAATCTTTTCTTTATTTATTTCAGCATTGAAATCGTCTATTTTATTCTTTCTTATAAAGTTTTTGATTTTTCAATTTCAATACTTTCAAGAAAAGTAACTCTTGATCAAATTCTTGAGGATTATTTATTACTTTACTTTCTCAAGATTAATCTGGTTTTAATCTTTTTTTGTTTATTTGGATGTTAAAATCGTTTATTCTATGAAAAGTGAGGTTTCATCTTGCTTTATTTAAAATCTTGTTATAATGACAGGAAGCGTATAGACAGAAATTGGATGAGCAACTAACTTTGGATTTAGATGGGAGGCTGTTCTAGATGTTGGTTTTTAGAGGATGTCCAAAATCAAATAAAACCTCTATTTGTCATATTAATGTGTTGCACAACAAGACACTACGATATTTCAAATCAATCGCAATTGACGTATTCGTCGAAAACTGCATCATGTTTGGTTTTAGTTTCATTTTAATTCATTTGTCAAATAAATTTATCTGTCTATGCAAAATGCATCTGTTTGTTTTTAGGGTGTCCTTGTTCAACTGCAACATAATTTTTTTGCAAAGACCTTGAAATCCCAAATGTACTGACTTTTATTAAATTGGAATACTGATTTTGATTTTCTTTATGTGCATATGGTATCCTCTACTTAGTTTTTGTTTTCATAATTAGTAGAATTTCCCAATAGCTAGAATTGATGTAGTATTCTATTTTGTTGAGATAGTTTATATTTATGTGGACTTGAATTTAGGCATTTTAATATTATAAGTAATAAATCATAATATGCCTAAATGTTCACATTCCTTTTGAAGGGATCAATAATATAAATCTTATGTTGTAATCTGATTGGATTAATTGATTAACTATGGTTGCAGAATAAATCCAATGTATTAGATGCACCAGAAATCAAAAATGATTTCTACACAAACACAATGAATTTGGGGAAAAAACAACATTCTAGCTGTTGCTTTAGACAAAGAAATGTATCTGTGAAACACTGTTACTACTCATGTGTCTTAGTTGTTTAAATCCAATGAGAATAATTATCCAACTAGTGTTTCCTGGTCAGATGATTCAAAGTATTTGGCAACTGAATTTATGCACTATAATCTTCATCTCTATGATGTTGTAACTTCCAAGCTAGTAAATATGCATGCATCTCTCTCTATTCATCTGCTTGGTTTCAGAGTTATTCTTGCTTGGTTTCTGATTTTCGAATAAGAAAGCTAGAAGGTCATAATGAAATGATAGCAACTCTAGGATGGAATGGAATTATTTTAACTTCCGAAAGCCATGACGAATCTATCATCAACCATGAAGGTAACTAGATTTAAATTTCTAAATGTTTTATTTATGAGTACATTAAGTTATTGATAAAATAAAATATTGTGACCATAAAATAACATTTTGCTGTATTATGACGTTCTTGTGTGTAGTTATAGCAACAAGTAACGTGACTTCCTAGGTAAAAGGACACAAAGCAGCAATTTGTAGTTTAAAATGGTCGAAAAGGGGAAATATGTTTGCAAGTGGTGGTAATCAAAATCTAGTCTATGTATGGGAATCAAATAAAATGAACTCATTAACATTCTTCAATTTTTTTTAAAGACACTTGTGCTTCTGTCAAAGCACTTGCTTCGTGACTTTATGTTGTTTCTGAAAATTACTTTTGAAAAATAACAATGCCACCGATAAAATTACTGGGTTGAGTCGCGGACTAGGTCGCTCTCTTTAAGACGTTTCGAGGCACTGCCCAAATTGTGCAAGGCAGACTATCAACCACGAAGTCCCCAGGATAAAACAGCCCAGATCACTGTATCAGAATTCTACTGCACTGTAGAAAACCGATCTAGAATTACACCCTCTGTATGGCAGTCGTATGACTGACACTCGTAATATAGCACGAAGGCTACTCGTAATATAGCACAATGGCTACTCAAGAAAATAGAAGAAGAAGAAGAGAGTAGGGGAAATATGTTTGCAAGTGGTGGTAATCAAAATCTAGTCTATGTATGGGAATCAAATAAAATGAACTCATCAACATTCTTCAATTTTTTTTAAAGACCCTTGTGCTTCTGTCAAAGCACTTGCTTCGTGACTTTATGTTGTTTCTAAAAATTACTTTTGAAAAATAACAATGCCACCGATAAAATTACTGGGTTGAGTCGCGGACTAGGTCACTCTCTTTAAGACGTTTCGAGGCACTGCCCAAATTGTGCAAGGCAGACTATCAACCACGAAGTCCCCAGGATAAAACAGCCCAGATCACTGTATCAGAATTCTACTGCACTATAGAAAACCGATCTAGAATTACACCCTCTGTATGGCAGTCGTATGACTGACACTCGTAATATAGCACAAAGGCTACTCGTAATATAGCACAATGGCTACTCAAGAAAATAGAAGAAGAAGAAGAATAGAGTAGGGGAAATATGTTTGCAAGTGGTGGTAATCAAAATCTAGTCTATGTATGGGAATCAAATAAAATGAACTCATCAACATTCTTCAATTTTTTTTAAAGACCCTTGTGCTTCTGTCAAAGCACTTGCTTCGTGACTTTATGTTGTTTCTAAAAATTACTTTTGAAAAATAACAATGCCACCGATAAAATTACTGGGTTGAGTCGCGGACTAGGTCACTCTCTTTAAGACGTTTCGAGGCACTGCCTAAATTGTGCAAGGCAGACTATCAACCACGAAGTCCCCAGGATAAAACAGCCCAGATCACTGTATCAGAATTCTACTGCACTATAGAAAACCGATCTAGAATTACACCCTCTGTATGGCAGTCGTATGACTGACACTCGTAATATAGCACAAAGGCTACTCGTAATATAGCACAATGGCTACTCAAGAAAATAGAAGAAGAAGAAGAAGAAGAAGAAGAAAAAGAAGAAGAAGAAGAAGAAGAAGAAGAAGAAGAAGAAGAAGAAGAAGAAGAAGAAGAAGAAGAAGAAAAAGAAGAAAAGAGTAGGGGAGAAGTGAGAAAAGCCTCAGATACGAAGAGCTTTTGGTGTGTCTTTCCAACTGAGGTGAACTCTCTATTTATAGAGGAGTTTAGCAACTGGATCTGAGAAAAATGGGGGATCCAAGAAGCACGAAGTCCATCATCTGGCTACTAGAAGAGTGCCTCAGAATTAGGAAACGTGCTTTGACTTTGATTCTTGACCGGGCATCATAAGAAAACTTGGGATTAATTCAGTTTTAGGGTTTTGACCGGGCAAAATCAGAAGCTTAGTCAAATTAGGATTTTGACTAGGCAAATAACATAAGATTAGTCTGTTTAGGATTTGATTGGATCAGAATATTGACTTTGACTTTGTGGATGGCAGTTTCGTAATTAATGCAACTTGTGACATAACGCAAGCATATAATTAATTAATTAAAATCAATAATTAATTTTCATATGTTTAAAAACGATTTAATACACCATAAACCAAACCAAGCCAAGCCATGTCGGGCCGAGCCGGCTGCGGTGGCGCACGAGCGTGTGTGCGCGTGTGGTGGTCCATTTGCTTGCGTTCTCCCTCCTTCACAAAATTGCGGTGCCCCTTGGGGCCCAACCCAAGTGTGAAACTAACACCTTATAAAGGCTATAAGTGAGTGTGTTCCCTCCTATGTGGGATTTCTCATTTTTCAATTCACCACATTAAAAGCCATCATCAATGTCATTTATATTCCATCATTTCCAACACCTTATGATTCATCCGAGCTTGCTTCTGGAGGCGACATTGACGATGGATGTATTATGCTATGGAATGTACAAAAGGGAACACACATTTGAAACATAGATACTATAGTTGAGATTTCTGGATTAGAATGGAATAGAAATCACAAGGAGATATTAAGTGGTCATGGCTTCAGGCCGAGTGCAGAACACAACCAACTTTACTTGTGGAAATATCTGTCTATGACTAAAGTCGTGACCTTGGGCACTCATACTTCGAGAGTCCTCCATCCGTCTCAGTTGAATTAAGAGATGTTGTATGAGTTCTAATTAGAATATTTAACTACTATTTTACTTACTTACTAACTGATTATATTATTATGTCTTGCAAAGTCCACAAGGGTTACCACTTGTTTTAGCTGGAGAAGATGAGTCTCTTCGCTTTTGGAATGTTTTTGGACCATCTTCTACTAAAACAAAAGATAATTCGGGCTTGGATACTCTTTTATATATGAAGACAATGTTAATAAGATGATGGAAACATAACAACTTGTTCTGTTTGGATAGCATTTTTTTGGATAAATTAGTAGTCTTCACACTGTTTACTATGACAATGATTTTTAAAATTGAATATACATATGTTTTATAGAGAAAAATAACTTTAGTATTTTTGTCAGACACAAATATATTGAAATAAAAAAGTTCACCCGAATTAACTATCACATTGATTTTGTTTTATTTTTATTTTAACAATAATTGATTTTTCTTTCTAAAATAGATTAAATTGATTGTGAAATCTATAAAAGTCATAAACCAAGTGTCAAATATTAGATTGTTTGAGTAACATTTCAAGTAAAAAGGAATAGAATAGAATTATTTTAAACATACATAAACTTTATACCCTCTTCTTTTCCATTCATCAGCTCAAAATAAATAAATAATATAATAATTTTGAATCAAAGAATAACTTTGAACAATTCTAAGAAAAGATATATCATATATGGGCTGCACTCTGGGACTTCTTTGTATGTGAAATGGGCCCAATTTGAAATGTATTCCGACGTTATAGTGGACATGATTTATTTTGATTCATTTAAAAATACTTTTTTTGTCCCATACATCTAATATAATAATATCGATATTTGTCAGTTATTAATAATGTTTCATTGTCTCGCCTCATTTCTTAAATTAATTACTTTATTCATATATATATATATATATATATATATATATATATAGTGATAATGTTGGTAAATGCCTTAAACATCTAATTAGGCATTGCATTAATAAGTATAATTTTAATAGTTTAACAAATGATTACTTTTATTCTATCATTACAACATACAGTGAAAATTCCAAGTTTAGAGACAAACCACTCTATCTAATATATAAATGTATTTAAATCAATTTTATACACTATGATCCTTGTTTTCTTGGATAAATGTGAAATAATTATATAAAAAAAACAGAAAAAGATTAAGAAGTGTGCATATAGTGGTGATGAGGATTTTGCAAGATATAGGTTTGACATTATCTTAAATTTTTTAGATTTGAACTTGATTTATTACGTGTCTTAGATTTAATTTTAAAATCTAATTTGATATTTTAAAAGCTTTTTAGGATCTGAAAATTGGTTTAAAAAACTATTTCATACTTTATTTTGCAAAAGACTACATGACGCAACAGTGAGAGATGCAGATTTTCGTAATATGACTAGTAAACTAATAGTTTAATTAGACTAAGTCCTATTTTAAAATCTAATATTACTTTGTATTGTATATGTTATTTTATTTAAATTCTATTATATACAAATATATTTAAATATGTTAAAATTGATTTAAATTAAAAAAATGTTAACACATATATGACTAATCACAAAGTACATACACAATATTTATATTTAACTGAGTAGCTGACCTAGTAGGCTTAAAATATAATTTTCAATAGCATGTAGCATGATCTATTTAATTAAATAAGTTTGTTAAAATATTTTGGTCTTGTTTACTATTTTTTTTAATAAAAAATATGGTCGTATTTGGATCTATGATAGGATAGAACATAGAACTCTATTGGTCGTCGTGATATATTTCCACCCCTTTGTGTATATTCTAGTGTTATATCATTAAGTTATCTAATTATAATATATTAAATTTAAATATTTGATTGTCTAGTCGACTTCTCATGTATATTAAAAAATGATTTCATTTCAAGATCATTGAAACAAAGACATTCAGGAAATTAGAAAAGATGAGATAATGAGTTATAGTTTGGTTGCATGCAAACACTTCTGGACCACACCAATTTGGCGTAAATAAGGTAAGAGACAAGTTGCTAAACCTTTATGTTTCATCAATGGTTAACCTGAAAAAGTCTTAGACAATTCTGTGTTATTTAATCAATTCTTTTTCTTGATATGACATGTAATCAATACTTAGACAATGTAAGTATATCAATGGCTTTAAATGACCCTTTTAATTCATCACTTTTCTCTACAATGATTTGAACATTATAATTTACTCTAACAAAATGTATTAAATAACCATGACCTCAAAGTTTATCAATAAGGAGAAGTAGAAAATTTTAAGCTTATTTCATTTTCCTTTGTTTCATTGTCTTAAAAATGATTTTTTTTTTTTTTAAATTTTGAAGATAACTATACTTATCATTTCTTATAATAGATTGATACAAAGAAGATTAGGAAAATGTGGTTTTAATGTCAATTTGAAGTAATAAAGGTTGTGGAGTTGAAAGTAAGAAGATGTTTAAAAAGCACCACTATAATTGTAACTCTTCCATTATATTGATTGTCACTTTGATTATAAGCATATGATATGGTTAACTTGTTGGAAATTTATGGCCTCTATTTGTTAACAATTTATATGACAGTATTTATTAATTTTTCCAAGATTACTAATCAGTTTAACCAATACAATTTACAGCATTTATTCAGGAAGAAAATTGCATGTAAATCAATATAAGTGTTCACATACAATGCTCATTCAAAATATCAATCAAGACATAATTTTGCTAACACATACATTCAAGATTAACCATTCAAGCAATATAGAAATAAAGAGTAAGGGATAAGAAAATTGTGCACCGAGATTTATACTGGTTCGGCTGTCCGTATGACAACCTACATCTAGTCCCGAAATCGAACCGATTTCAGCCTTTTTCCAATAGAATCATCTAGAATGTGTTTTTACAGATTGTCCAGCTCACAAGGCCTATCTATCCAAAAACTCTCTCTCGCTTCTATTCCACAGCCACCGTACCCCTCGAGTTAATTAGCAAACTCTCCCAAGATAAAGATGAAATTTATTCTTGATGAACACCCTCATCAACGAAGATAGTTACCAGTTTCTATACTGAGTTTTTACAGAACTTTCTTTACAAAACTTTGTTTACAGAGATGACAAAAGATCAAAGATCACTAATGAAGACGACTCAATCAAACTATGAAATACACACAATAAGGATTTGCCAAGATAGTATTTAGTGTGCGTTTTCAATTCTTTCTCTCAAAGTATTTTTCCAGATTTCAGTGTTATGAAAAAGTATGTTCAATAAGTGTTTCAAGTGTGTCAAAAGTTATTCAAAGGTTATATGAAAGTTGTGAGAAAAAGTGATTTGAGTCAGCTTATATATGTTAAGGAAAACAACAGCAAAATCGATTCCTCAATCGATTTTATAAAGGTTTAAAAACAGTCTAATCGATTGCCTAATCGATTATCGTGTTTCTTGTTTTTCTTGGTTCTTGAAAATATATGAATGAATCGATTTGCCAATCGATTCTTTTAATGCTTAAATCAGAAACAGAAGCAAGTTCATATCTGAATCGATTGGGTAATCGATTGGACGTGTTTTGTTCCAACAACGAGATCAAAAAAATCGATTACTCATTCAATTCATATTTATTCTCATAATCGATTTGTCAATTGGTTGTAACTCAAACAATTACTCCAATCGATTGGACTGATCACAGTGACTCCAGTATTTTGCTCCAATCGATTCGTCAATCGATTTGCCTGGTCATAGTGATTCAGCTGTTTTAGTTCAATCGATTCACATAGTTACAGTGGCTCAACCATTTAGTTGAAAATCAATGTGCCAATCGATTAGGAACTTGTTTCTGATATATGATTAAGCACTTCATTTTCCCAATCGATTACCTAATCAATTAGTCAATATCTTGCAAGTTAAGAAATTGATTTCAGTTGATGTCTCAATCAATTTGATTGATCACAGAGGCTAAGTCTGATAAAAAGCTTTTTCATAATCGATTTGCCAATCGATTGTTTCAGTCAGTGGTTGGCTCTGTGACTTAACAACTCGATTACTCAATTGATGTCCCAATCGATTGTTCAATCGATTGGTTGATTACAGAAGCCAAGTCTGTTGAAAAAGAGTTTTCTGAATCGATTTGCCAATCGATTTGCAAAGTATTAGCTTGACTCTGTAAGTTACAAAATCGATTTCTCAATTGAAGTACTAATCGATTGGTTTATACCCAGAGTTCAGGTTTCACTAAAAATCCTTTAGTGAAAACTCTAATTCTGAGTGAAGCAATCGATTGCACAATGGATTTAGCAATTGACTTGCTAATTGATTTGTTTACTTGTTAATTTTAAGATTTCGTTTTTAACTTGGCAAATACTTAAGCATGAAATCACATTGATAAGTCTAATAACTAACTACTACAACCACTAATGATACTAAGCAGAATTGCATCTTTCTTCAACACATTCTTTACTTTTTGCTTGATTCCTTGTATTCCAAGCTTGTGTCCAAGTGTATAGTGATTGCTTGTTTTTCCTGAAATGTAACTCGTTTCAAACTGTTAGTTTTATCAAATGATGCATGAATATTGTATGTTTGTTAATTATGTCAAAATCATGATCAGGAGGACTTATGTCTAACATAACTTTGATGTGTTGGGCATGTTATAGTAGTTTCAATTAGTCTAATTTTTTTTCTTGAAGGGTTGAAATGACTACATTAGAAAATACGGTGAGTTCTACAATAGACCAATATGGTGGATATTACTTAAAAAGTATTTGAAACTTTAAAGATGATCGATAAAATCCCTCAAAAGTACGAGTTCACAATTTTCCTTGTCCTTATCGTTAAGACGATGAACTGATTCATGTCGGTTTGACAAAACACAAGAAAAAATAATTGAGTTGAGATTTGAAGAACACATTTTTGCTTTCCCTTAATTTTGTCAAATGACACTAATCAAGTCACTAAATTACTCACAAGGATAAAGATGATTGTAAACTTATTTGACAAACATCATTTTGTTCGTTGAAGTTTTAACCACTTTATAATTTATAAAAAATGAGAGCCACTGTAATAAAGCTTCAAGTGAGGGATTAAGACATGCAAACTGGGGACCCTTTGTTGATACATGTAGAAGGCTTGATAATTTTTTACAGTGATACACTATAACAACACATTCTTGATCATATTTTATCACCATATTATAGAAAATTGTGACACATGAGGATGTTAAAAAGTGTTAAAATTAAATAGACTTTTAAGTAGATTGACATGACATACTTGACTTTTTTCAAGGATCAAACTCAGACCTAAAAAGTAAATAAATAACAGACAATGAGCTAGACTTAGGCCTTTAATTTTTTTATATGTCAGACCCAAGTATAGCAAAGTTTCGCTTGACCTAACCTATTGTCACCCCTAATTTGGATCCTTACCATCAAATGAGGCACTTGAATACTTTCTTTCAATCTTGTCTAGTGCGATCTATATTGCTTAAATCTCAAAAGATAAAATAATCCGATATCAAATAAACTAAAACAAAAAATAATAAAAATAAAATTCATTATCCAAAATTTTCGCATGCTTTTTCCTCATATTATTTTTACTTTCACTCTTGGAAGTTACATTTCAATCTAGGATCTATTTCCCCATGTTAAAAAGTGTATTAAAACTAAAATTCGAATACTTAGAGATTCTTTAAAAAAGAAACAAGTATCACACTACAAAAACTATTTTTCAACAATGTTTAAATATAAATAAAGTGAAGCAGATTTCACTTTCACTAATTTCATTAACAATGTTTGAAAAGTAACATTACTTTTCCAGTCATATTCTTTTCTAGATTTGCATTATTCAGTCACTTATCTCCAAAGAGCGTTGACAGTTTGTTTGCAAACAAGTTTTCTTTAAATAAAAAGGCACAACAAAAATTTGTAGCATGGTTATTCTTTATCCCAAATATATTCGATAAAACCTACTCTTCAAAATATCAATTTAATGTAATAATGTGACACTAGTTATACGTTTTTTTACAACTATATCCTCTATCTTTTATTTTATTTATAAATTCATAAACACCAAATCAAGAATTTCTTGATTTTTCTCTCCATTTCTATTCTCTACTAATATGATTTTGGAAGAGTTTTGAAATATACAAAAATATTTGGATCTATCAAAATTAAGCTAATATATTTATATTTCCAAAACTTTGATAAATAATAACGGAGAATGAGAAAATTAGAGATGATCTTAACTCATAATCACTAACATTCCAAAGAAGAGTAAAAAGAAAAATAAAGATTACAAAATAGCATGACATAGTATGAGAGATAAACAAAGAATGATAAGGCAAAAGTATAAAATTATAAAAATAATTGAGGGTCCGGCTAATCGAATTAATTACTAGTAATTAATATTGTTTTATAAATAATAATTAAAGTCAAATGATGTTATTGAGTTGAAAATCGCGCGCCTAAATCAAGATAGTGTTGGGTGGGCTTTCCCAACACATAAGTCCATCACGTAAACTCCTCCCATAAAAACCACTCTTTTTTTATACGCAATATCGATCAATTCTCTTCCACCCAAAAACAAACCAAACTCTCCTGAATTTCATTGTTCTTGAGATATCAATCAAATCTCAAACAAAGGTAAACAACACACCTTTCTTTGTGTTTGATTGTTTTATGTTGTTTTTTTTGTTTCCTTTCCTTTTGTTCTACACTTTCCTTTCGTTGCTGTATATAGTGTTAGTCGAAGAGTTCTTCTTTGTGGTTGTTGTTATAAAATTTGAATTCAAGATTCAATCTTTTTCACAGAAATGTTCTAGATTTAAATATATGATATGCTATTACGTCTTTTTCTGCCTGTATTGTATCTCTGTTTTTGGTTTTATTCATTCAAAGAAAATAAAGGAATGAGGCTGAGTTCTTTACAAAAATCAACAATTGACATCATTACTATTTCTGTTATTGTTTTTTGTTTCCTTCCATTTAATCAATTTCTTCTACACTTTCTTTCTTGTATATAGTGTTAGTCCAAGGGTTCTTCTTTGTTGTTGTTATCAAATTTGTGCTTAAGATTCAATCTTTTTTAAAGAAATGTTAAAGATTTAATTATATGATAGAGTAAAACATCTTTTTCTGTGTTATCTCTGACCCCATTCAAAGAAAATAAAGAAATGAGGATGACTTCTTTAAAAAAAACAATTGACATCATTCCTATTTATTTTAATGTTTCTTGATATCTTTATTAGTTTCTAACTAGTTTAGTAGATATATATAGTGTTAGTGTAATTAAAGGAAATATAAGAAGT
>JBBPBT010000460.1:648976-663326 GCA_037974875.1 Cicer bijugum | reverse complement strand
TGTCCCAAAAAATATGCTTTTTTATATTTATTGTTTAATTTTTGTAATAAAGACATAAATTTAAAAACACTCAAAGAGTTTTATTACTTATTTTTCTTATATTTGAGCAATAAGGAGTATTATTAATCCTTATGAAATTATATTCATGAGGATTGAAGACATGTTAAAATTTGTTTACTGTATTTCTATTTATATATTATGCAATTAAAGAATTAAGCTCATGACAACATTATGCAATTCACGAATTAAGTTTATGACAATATAGTTTGGAAGAATCAAACACTAAGAACTTTTCACTTTTATTTTTTCCATCAAGATAGTTTTTCAATTGACAACTTTTACATTATATTTATAGATATGGGTCGTCCAAAAACAAATTTAAAACACATTCAAAATGAGAAAGCTCGAAAAACAACTTTCGTTCACCGAAAGCAAGGATTATCAAAGAAAATTTCGGAATTTTCAAGGATATTTGGAGCTGAAGTTTGCTTAATTGTGTATGATAGTGATGGTAGTGATATACCAATGACTTTTCCAAAAAATGCCACAATTGTACAATCTATGCTTAAAAAGTATGAGCATCAAAAGATTGAGACTACTCTTGAGGAATTTGGCGTCAAAGACTACTATGCTAATAAGAAGAATTTAGTCGAAGCCCAAATTTCCAGAGTGCGTAAGGAGATCCTGAAGAAAAAGTATCCAACTTGGAGTCCAATTTTTCATAACATGGAAGAGGAGCAACTCAAAGCTTTCGGTGCTTTTGTAGATTCCAAGATTGAAGCTTGTAATCACATGCTGAAAAATATGCAACAAAAAGACACTTGCTTTGTACAAAACATGGATCAAGATAGTGATGCCTGCTTACATTCAAATCAAGATAATGTAGTAATGCATAACCCTCCTCAAATGCAACAACATATTACTGATTTTATGGAGCCAACCAATGATGATATTAGTGAGTGGATAGACTTCAGTGATCTTTCTGATTTGCCACCAGTTTCTTCGACAAACCAACTTAGTAAACTTGTTGAGTGGGATGATATAATAGTTGAATCTGGGGACTTTACTACCGTCATACAAAACACTATGCAAAACATCACTTATGACAATGTTCTATCCTCACATTCAAGTCAAAATCATAACATTCCTCAAATGCAAAATACCACTGGCTATACGCTGCCACTTTATGATGACATTTGTGATATGGTGGATTTTAGTGATCTGATTGAGTGGGATAATATAGTGGCTGAACCTGAGGATTTTACTATTTCAGTAGATGATTTTATATGTATTTAAACAAAAAAAAAATTTGTTTACTATTTCAGTAGAGGTTACTTATAAATGTATATGTTGTTTACTCTTCCGCTATTATGTAACACTGTACATGTCTATATGGACAAAGTTAATGGCCACCCGAGGAATAAATAATATTCTTATGTAAAAATATTCGTTAACAATTATTTAACCAATAGCTAAATTTAAGTGCATCCATATTTCGTTTTTAGTGACTTTTGTGTTCTTCATTTAAAGCTATTTTGTTTCTTTCTTCTTTGCATATTTCAACAAGTCATCTCTTCTTGTCATAGTAAGTGTTGTAGATTTTGTTGCATTTTTGTTTAAGTTCCCTTGTGAAGTAGTAAGATTTTCTTAGCTAATAAAAATTTGAAATTATGAATAGATATGATTCAAATGAGTTTATGATTTGTGTTTTACATTGCCACGCTCCTCTTGCATTGAAAATATTAGGCTTAGTAGAATTAGTTTACAAGTTTTATCATTGTTGTCTATTAATGAGACTTTGTTTTCTAATGTTGTTTATTAATGTGAATCTATGTGTTTTATATCAGTATTATAAGTGAACACATCTTAGTTACTTAGTCCCTTCCCATCACTCAAGAATGCTCCTTCAAACTAAGAAATAAAGTTAACTAGGTAAGATTACTCAACACAACTATATATAGTAAAGAAAAGAAACATTGAAAATAAATTGTCTTAAAAGCAGGGATGTTTGAAAGAAAAACAGAAGAATATTTTATATTTAGATCATGGAACATGACAAATAATTTGGACTAACCATCTACCATTGTTATAAAACTTAAACATTACTATTTTATAATACTTCCTTATTTTCAACAATCTGTATATGTCTTGTGTATTTGCTCAAAGTTCAAATCAACCGATGGAAAGTTTCGGATAGTTATTGATGCTATGTGTAGGTTAAGAAAGGTTGAAGGACACATATCCAATTAAACCAAGTCAGGGAGTAAGTAATGATAAAATTGTCTTGTGATGATTATTGTTTTCTTCTTTGCTTTGTTGTGAAATTTATGAAGGTAACAACAACAAAAAAGTCTATAGGAACAAAATAGTTCAGTTCAATTTGAAATAGAAATAGTTCGGTTCGGTTCGGTTCAATCTATATTATAATAGTTCAGTTAAATTCGAACAAATAAAACTAAGTTAGAATCGGTTCGTTTTGGTTCAGAATGTTAAATCGGTTCACTGTTTTAAAGAATCAGTTCAGTTCAAAATGAATCAAAACCAATTTGATTTGGTTTTCTTGAATTGAAAACCGGTTATGTTCAATGTACAAGCAGTTCCTTTATTTTTGTCAAACGACACTAATCAAGTCACTAAATCACTCACAAGGATAAGGAGGATTATAAACGTATGTGACAAACAACATCATGTTCATTTAAGTTTTAATACCTTACAATGTATTATTTTTCGGTGATTCTTTCTTATAAAGTTTTCAACTTTTAGATGTCAAAAAAATCAATTCTTGATCAAATTCTTGAAATTAATCTAGTTTTAATCTTTTCTTTCTTTATTTCAGTATTAAAATCCTCCATTTTATTCTTTCTTATAAAGTTTTTATTTTTCAATTTCACTACTTTCAAGAAAAGTAATTCTTAATCAGATTCTTGAGGGTTGCTTGTTACTTTACTTTCTCAAAATTAATAAGGTTTTAATCTTTTGTTGTTTATTTGAATGTTAAAATCGTTTATTACAAAAAGTAGGGTTTTATCTTGCTTTATTTAACATCTACTTATTATAATGACAAGAAGCGTTTAGACAGAAATTAGGTGAGCAACTGACTTTGTATTCATATGGGAGGTCGTTTCGGATGTTGGTTTTTAGTGGATGTCGATAATCAAATGAAAAATGTAACATCTCGCTTTTTCGAGACATTAACTAACGAAATTATAAATGTAAAATTACAAATTAGTTTTTATTTATTTATGATTATCTCAAACATCCATTTACCTTAAATCAATTAATAACATTTTTAGTTATATTTTCAAAAATAATGAATCAAAGTATTTGCAATTACTAAAAGTAAATTTAATACGTTAAACAAAATAAACTCATAGAGGTAAAACTCTTGATGTTTTACTATCCAAACATAAATCATAGTTGGTCATGAACTTTGGACTTGTGGAAAACTCACCCAACAAGTCTAACTCCGACACAAAATTATCTCGGAGCCTCCAACTACATGCTATTGTACTTCCTCACATTTCTCATATTGGGTTGACCGTGACATTATTCACTCAAGTAACACTATATGTGACGTCCTATCAAATGTAAGGGTCATCTCCAAATAACAAACACAGAGCAAATATGCATGCATATATAGTTGTTATAGAAAAAATATAAATAAATCATATATTTCATTTAACAGTTAAAAATCACAATGCACCAAAGATACAAATCAATCAAAATGCACAATCTATTTGTTATATTATAAGTCAATACATGATTCTAGAATATCACCTCCCCCGTAAGGGCTTCGTGGGTCCTTCCAAGCAACACCACTGACACAAAATCCCCACAAGGATCTATGGGCTCCAACCAATTATAGACGCACCACACAACTTTGGACTCCAACCAATTATAGACGTACCACACAACTATGAAGACATGAATATAGACACTTTTGTTAGTAACAATATAAATCACTTAACCAGAGCGTCCAAAATTATTCAACCTTGTCTTAAATCAAACTAGTTTAGACACAAAGTAATCACCTTAAATAACCACAACATATCAAGCACAACCATTATAACAATATAATATAACATTCATTTTCCACAATTTTAACATGTTAAACACATCCATTATTAATATTCATTTTAAAGATAACACACGAACATAACCAATACACAAAATTACAATACATTTATATCACATATAATTAAAGTAGGAAAGCGGATGGAGTGATGCCCTTACCGATATGAGTGTCGTTATTAAAATTCTCACGCCGCGGTCTTTGGTCCAAATGTGCTACACTTGAGAGGTGAATCACCAATTCATTTAGTTCTTGTATTTGTTCCTTTTTTTTCCCCTAGATCATTCGCAAAGTGTTTTTGAATGGAAGACATCAGTTTTATTTTATTCATTTTTATCATTAGAAACATGTAACGTGGTATTAAGTGGGGAATGTGATATTAAGTGGGGAAAGTAGAGAACGTGGTATTAAGTGGGAAACGTTGTATTTCAACCTAAACTATGAAATTTATTTTTAACGGTTCCCGATTCATGGTATTATTATTATTATTATAATTATTATTATTATTATTATTATTTTATTATCAAAAATTAAAATAACACAATACAATAATAACTATCTAGAATAATTATCTCAACTCCTAATAAGGTAAAATATAAAAATAAAATAAAATATCTGGATGTTACATTCTACCTACTTTAAATAGTTTCGTCCTCGAAACTAACACTAAAGAGTTCCTAGATATAACATACTTATCTTAAATCTTATCTATCATGCTGCAATTATTTCAAAATTCATCAAGCATAACATCCTCAACATTATTCTACCAATTTACAACTCTAAACTCACATTCACTAAGAGTGATATTACTCTAATATGACCAAGAAAGCTTCAAGTCTTCTACAGACCAAAACCTACACCACACAAGATTTTGTTTATAATCATAATCTCAATAGATGTTAGAGGGTTAAACATTTGTGACAACTTTCCACGAATATACCCAACGTGTCATCGTTCTCAAAACACTATAAAGTGTTCTTACTTTTAATGTACAATCTTTTTGATCCAATACTCTAACTAAATTCAACTTGAATTATTCCCACAAGATTTTTTTTTTAATTCATCGCTTCTCTTATGGATAAAATCTAATCCATATGATTTACTACTTAAATTCTCACTCCTTTATGGTTTAGTATCACTTACTCGTCAACTACAACTCACAACTCATAAACACAAATCATCTCTTTAATTCAAAAATTTCATTCTTAACACACCATTTAAGATGATCGTCTGTAATGTCCTTTTAAACCTCAACATCTTTAATTCACCACAACCTCGGTCAAACAACATCAATTTTTTCTATTCACCACATAATAACAAATAATTAATATCACCTACATTGAGATCTTTGATCAAGTCTGCGATTGATCGCTTCAAATCATTCTCAATAATTTAATGTATGGTACTGTCAAACATAAAAGTTGAAGCTTATGTTATCATATCCTACAACTATTCACAAACTTCACACATTTGAATTCTTGGTTATAAAATACATATCTTTACTCTATTGAATACTCTTAAGCAATTAGTAAAAACTTTACATCAACCCAAAACTACCTAATAGTATCATAATCGTTTAGTCTCCTGAATGTGAATATCATAAAATTAACAGCTAATGTTGTACATGTCGAATTGAACACGACTCACTCATTTATTTTGTTCCCTCGATAATTTTCTTCTCCTAAAGTTTTGGACCATTAACTAACATACGATCTTAATTGCAACCTTTATATCACAGCCCCTACAAGGTCCACTAAGTTTCAACAACGCTTCCGTCGCGCCACTCTGATAAATCGATTAAGAACAAGATTTGTGTTCTTGTGCAATATGCACACAATGTTTAGGTGAAAGAATATTTCAATCAAGATTCGAGTGGTGCATAAACTCACACACCATCTCATGAGGACTTTCGAGACACATGCCCAACACTAACAAGACTAAAAACTATCCCACTAACCTATAGTCCAATCTAGATCTAACTGCTCTGATACCACTTGTAACATCCCGCTTTTTGGAGACATCAACTAACGAAATTTTAAACGTAAAAATAAAAATTCGTTTTTATTTATTTATGATAATCTCAAACACCCATTTACCTTAAATCAATTAATAACATTTTTAGTTATATTTTCAAAAATAATGAATCAAAGTATTTGCAATTACTAAAAGTAAATTTAATACGTTAAACAAAAGAAACTCCTAGAGGCAAAACTCTTAATGTTTTACTACCCAAACATAAATCCTAGTTGGTCATGAACTTTGGACTTGTGGAAAACTCACCCAACAAGTCTAACCCTGACACAAAAGTATCTTGGAGCCTCCAACTACATGTTATTGTGCTTCCTCACATTTCTCCTATTAGGTTGACCGTGACATTATTCACTCAAGTAGCACAATATGTGACGTCCTGTCAACTGTAAGGGTCATCTTCAAATAACAAACACAGAGCAAATATGCATGCATATATAGTTGTTATAGCAATAATATAAATAAACCATATGTTTCATTTAACAGTTAAAAATCACAACGCACCAAAGATACAAATCAACCAAAGTGCACAATCTATTTGTTAGATTATATATGAATGCATGATTTCAGAATATCACCTCCCTTGTAAGGGCTTCATAGGTCCTTCCAAGCAACACCACTAACTCAAAATCCCCGCAAGGATCTATGGGCTCGAACCAATTATGGACGCACCACACAACTTTGGGCTCGAACCAATTATGGACGCATCACACAACTATGAATGCACGAATGTAGACACTTTTGTTAATAACAATATAGATCACTTAACTAGAGCGTCCAAAATTATTCAACCTTGTCTTAAATCAAACTAGTTTAGACATAAAGTAATCACCTTGAATAACTATAACATGTCAAACACAACCTTTATGACAACATATCATATAACATTTATTTTCCACAACTATTTTTAGAATAATTATCTCAACTGTTAATAAGGTAAAATATAAAACTAAAATAAAATATCTGGATTTTACAGAAACACTATTCGTCATATTGATGTGTTGCGACAACAAGACGCTATGAAATTTCAAATCAACCGCAATCAACGTGTCCATCGAAAACTACCTCAGGTTTGATTTTGGTTTCATTTTAATTCATTTGTCAAATAAATTTATCTGTCTATGCAAAATGCACCTATTTGTTTTTAGGGTGCCCTTGTTCAACTACAACATAGTTTCTTGCAAAGACCTTGAAATTCCAAAATTACCGACTTTTATTAAATTGGAATACTTATTTTGATTTTTTTTATGTGCACATGATATCCTCTACTTAGTTTTTGTTTTCATAATTAGTAGAATTTCCCAATAGCTAGAATTGATGTAGTATTTTATTTTGTTGAGATAGTTTATATTTATGTGGATAAGAACTTAGACATTCTTAAATTATAAGTAATAAATCATAATATGCCTAAATATTCACATTCCTTTTGAAGGGATCAATAAAATAAATCTTGTGTTGTAATCTGATTGAATTAATCGGTTAACTCTAATTGCATAAGGAATCAAAGGTATTAGATACACCATAAATCATAAACGATTTCTACACAAACACAATGGATTGGAGGGAAAACAACATGTGTCTCCGTTACTGTTCATGTTGATTCAAAGTATTTGGAAATTGAATTTATGCACCCTAATCTTCATCTCTATGATGTTGTCACTTTCAAGCTGGTAAATATGCATGCTTCTCTCTCTATTCATCTGTTTGGTTTCACAATAGACTTATTCTTGCTTGGTTTCTGATTTTCAGATAAGAAAGCAAGAAGGTCGTAATGAAAGGATAACAGCTCTAGCATGGAATGAAATTATTTTAACTTCCAAAAGCCATGACGAATCTATAATCAATCATGATGGTAACTAGATTTAAATTTCTAAATTTTTTTTTATGAATACATTAAGTTATTGATAAAATAAAATATTGTGACAATAAAATAACATTTTGTTGTACTATGATGTTCTTGTGTGTAGTTAGAGAAAGAAGTAACGTGACTTCCCTAGTAAAAGGATACAGAGAAACAATTTGCAGTTTAAAATGGTTGAAAAGAGGAAATATGTTGGCAAGTGGTGGTTGTCAAAATCTAGTCTATGTATGGGAGTCAAATAAAATAAACTCATCAAAATTCTTGCATTGTTTTAAATACCACAATGCTTCAGTCAAAGCACTTGCTTGGTGCTTTTATGATTCATCTGTGCTTGCTTCTGGAGGCGGCGTCGACGATGGATGTATTAAGCTATGTGATCTACAAAAGGGAACAACCTTTGCAACATAAATACCAAAGTTGAGATTTCTGGATTATAATGGAATAGACATCACCAGAAGATATTAAGTGGTCATGGCTTCAGTCCAAGTGCAGAACACAACCAACTTTGTTTATGGGAATATCCATCTATGACTAAAGTTGTGACCTTGGGAACTCATACTTCGAGAGTCCTCCATCTATCTCAGGTGAATTAAGAGTCGTTGTATGAGTTCTAATTAGAATATTTAACTACTATTTTACTTACTAAATGATTATATTATGCTCTTTTGTCTTGCAGAATCCAGATGGGTTAATAGTTGTTTCAGTTGTGGTAGATGAGTCTATTCGCTTTTGAAATGTTTTTTGGCCACCTTCTACAAAAACATACGATAAGATGATTGAAGCATAACAACTTGTTATCTTAGGATAACATTTTTTTGTTGTATAAATTAGTAGTCTGCACACTGTTTACTGTGATAGTGATTTTTAAAATTGAATATACATATTTTTTATAGCGAAAAATAACTTTTGTATTTTTATCGGATACAAGTATATTGAAATGGGAAAGTTCATCCAAATTAGTTATTATATTGATTTTATATTATTTTTATTTTAACAATAATTGATCTTCCTTTTCTAAATTAGATTAAATTGATTGTGAAATCTATAAAAGTTATAAACCAAATATCAAATATTAGATTGTTTGAGTAACATTTCAAGTGAAAAGAAAAATACATTCTCAATGGAGTAGAATTGTTTTATACATGCATAAACTTTATTTCCCCTTTTTTTCATTCATCAGCTCAAAGTAAATAAATAATATAATAATTTTGAATGAAAGAATAGTTTTGAACAAATTCTAGAAAGGCTATATCATATATGGGCTGCACTCTAGGCCTTCCTTGGATGTGAAATGGCCCAATTTAAAATTGATTCTAAAGTTATAGTCGACACCATTTATTTTGGTTCATTTGAAAATACTTTCCTTCTTCCATATATCCAACCTAATAATATCAACATTTATCAGTTATTAGTGATGTTTCATTGTCTCACTTCATTTATTATATGAATTCTTTTATTCATGTATATAATGATAATGTTGGTAAAAGTGGGTTGCCTTAAACATCTAATTAGGCATTGCATGTATAAATATAATTTTAATAGTTTAACAAATCATTACTTTTATTCTATCAATACAATGATACGGTGAAAATTCCAAAGAGAGAAACAACTCTATCTAACATCTAAATATATGTAAATCAATTTTATACATTAGGATCATTGTTGTATTGCATAAATGTGAAATCAAAGATGCAAGTAACCATGAATTGAGCAACAAAAGTAAACAGAAAAATATTTAGTGTGCATATAGGTTGATAATCAACTCAATTTTGCAAGATATAGGTTTGACTTTACCTTAATTTTTTTTTTTTGATTTGAACCTGATTTATTATCTATTTTAGATTTAATTTTAAAATCTAACTTGACATTTTAAAAGCTTCACATGATCTAAAAATTGGTTTAAAAAACTACTTCATACTTTATTTTGCAAAAGCTTGATTTTTTTTTTGCAAAAGACTACACGACTCAACAGTGAGTGGTGCAGATTTTTGTAATACGGCTAATAAACTAATAGTTAAATAAGATTAAGTCCTATTTTCAAATATAATATTACTTTTTATTGTATATGTTATTCTATTTAAATTCTAATATATAAAAATACATTTAAATATGTTAAAATTGATGTAAAAAAATGTTAACACATATATGACTCATCATAAAGTATATACACAATATTTAGATTTAATTGACTAGGCTGACCTAGTAGGCTTAAAATGTATTTTCGATAGCATGTAGCATGATCTATTTAGTTACATAAGTTTGTTAAAATATTTTGGTCTTGTTTATTTATTTTTAATAAAAAATATGGTCTTACTTGGATCTATGATAGGATAGATAATAGAACTCTATTGTCGTCATGATATATTTCCACCCCTTTTGTGTATATCCTAGTGTTATATCATTAAGTTATCTAATTATAATGTATTAAATTTAAATACTTGATTGTCTAGCCGACTTCTTACGTATATAAAAAAATAATTTCATTTCAAGATCTTTGAAACAAAGACATTCAGGAAATTAAAAAAGATGTGATAATGAGTTATAGTTTGGTTGCATGCAAATACTTCTTAACCATTACAATTTGGCGTAAACAAGTTGAGAGACAAGTTGTTAAATCTTTATGTTTCACCAATGGTTAACTTGAAAAATTCTTAGACAATTTTGTGTGTCATTTAATCAATAGTTTTTCTTGATATGAAATGTAATCAATACTTAGAGAATGTAAGTATATAAATGGCTTCAAATGACTCTTTTAACTTATCACTTTCCCATGATTTGAACATTATAATTTACTCTAACAAAATGTCTTAAATAAACATGACCTCAAATTTTATCAATAACGAGAAGCAGAAAATTTCAAGCTTATTTCATTTACCTTAGTATCAGTCTTAAAAATGATTTTCTTTTTTAAATTTGGAAGATAATTATACTTATCATTCCTATAACAGATTGATACAAAGAAGTTTGAGAGAATGTGCTTTTAATGTTAATTAGAAGTAATAAAGGTCGTGGAATTGAAAGTAAGACGGGGTTTTAAAAAGCACCACTATAAATATTAAGTAAACAATAAATAATTGAAATTTTAGTTAAACCTTTAAATTTTTCAAAGAAAAAAATTGCCAACAAAATAAAACACTTGACAATTTTTTTAGAAAAAAGAGTTTGCAAATTTAAAAAATATTATAAAAATAAATTTTCAATTTTTAAAAAATAAATAAATTATATAAGCTGGAAATTATAAAATAAATAAAAAATAAATTATATATTTGACGTAATTATAATATATATATATATATAGGCTTATATGCGTTAGTCATTTTCACAGGCACAACAAAAGTTATAGCAACACATGCTCTTTTGGATTCCTTCTAACAATTATCAATATGTGTCCATTATAATATCTTTTCAAGAAACATACATCTAACCCAATAGAAATTTGTACTTGTAAAAATTCTTTTGCTCGTTTCAAAACATATGTAAGTTAATTCTTTGAAATGTTCTTATCGGAATTCTCTATGTCTTCTTCTTCTCCTTGTTAATTAAGATGGAAACTTATATTTATAATTGATCTAGCATTAATTAGATCTCAAAAGTTCACCATAGTAATCATACTTATAGTAAAAATGACTAATATTAATCACTTATAAAAGATAAAGAAAGAAAATTAATTTATAAAAAGATAAAGGAGCAAAATGAATATTTAGTAAAAAGATAAAGTACGAAAAAGTATATTTAAACCTAAAATAGTAGAATTTGATGCTAAGTTAATTGAATTAAAATTAATGAGATTAATTACTTATAAAAGACTAAAATTAAAGAAGTTTGTTATACCTTTCATTATATTAATACAAAAATAAATAAAAAAAGTTATTTCGTTTCATTGTTTCTCTTCACATCATCAATCCTACCACCTTTTTGTTCATCCAAACTCAACATTCAAACCCATAAAAACAATCTAAATGTAACATCGACAACAACAAAAATTATGGAGAAACAAAAATAACAACAAAATATAAAAATTATTCCTTTCCATTTTCCTCTAAAATTTACACTCTTTATTCTTTATATATTAATTTGGTTTAATTGCAGTTTTGGTCCTCCTATTTTAACTGAATTACGAAAGTAGTCCCCTATTTTGTTTCTTCTCAGTTTTGGTCCCCAAACAGAATTTTGGTCTAAAATTTGATGAAATTTTATTTTTTAAAGCCATACTACATTATTTATGATCATATATTTCAGGTACAATTGTTGCAAATGAGATCTTGAGACATGATGTGACTTAAATAAATGCAAAAAAAAAAAAGAAATTTGATTATGTTTTGGACCAAAATTCTGTTTGAAGAACCAAAACTGGAGAGAAATAAAATAGGGGGACTATTTTTGCGATTTAGCTAAAATAGGGGGACTAAAACTGCAATTAAGCCTATCAATTTTAATACCAATCAAATATGTATGCTATGTCGTTCATCCCAACACGAGCACACCGTTCGACAATCAAACACTAAAGAGACAAAAATAGGGTTTAGATTGAACATACCATAAAATAATAATATTTTTATTCCATTATCGAGTTTATATAAGGAGTAAAGTTGATATTTGATGGTGCAATAAGAAACTTAAAAGGAAATTAAATAAATATAAAGTCATGGACTTCAAAGATTATATTTCACAACTCAACTCCGTCAATAGATATGGTGGGCAAAAAATAGCTGTCAAAGTAAGGATGGCTAAACAAAAATTTGTTTATTAATTTTTAAAATTTAAATAAAAGGTGTAATGGTGATTTATTGGAGAATAAGAAGCTTTTGGTAACGTTTTAGATTGTTCTTGATTAGTTTTCAATTGAATTAAAAAATAAACGATGAAATGGATTTTTCTTATTAGTGAAACACTGTTTTCTTTTTTACTTTGCTTAAGAATTCATGTTGCCATATACTCACCTCACAAATATTTTGTTCTTGATTTATTTTTAATTGTATTTTAAAAATAATGTTAATTAAATTCATATTCATATGGATTAAAAAATATTAAATAATCAAGTTATCATGCACATCATCATGTTTTGAACATCAAATTTAAATGAAAGATCAAAAGTGAATAATCCAACATGATAGGGGGTATAATCTAAAAGAAACTACATGTTCTAAAATCAAATTCGCCTTATATTGCATAAATTTTCTTTGAACTTTTAAGTATTAAAATTTTGGTCTCTTAAATGCTAAATATTTTGTTTGATTGATTTTTTTAATTTAATTTTTTTTTAATTTTTGAAGTAATGTTCGAAAAATCATACCAATCATCAAGTCGATAAAAATATCAATTTAACGTTCAATGGATCAAATGCCCGTGAGGTGTCAATAATTACAATAAAGAATTAATATTGGTGATTAATTTGAGTACCACACATCTCAGTCAAAAAGAAAAATGTGTCAAAAAGATAAAATCGACTGCAAATTGCACCTCCTAAAATTACTTAAACTCCTTGAGCCGATTGGATTTCTTGATATCTCTTTTGGGCTTCTTGCAGCCCATAATTAGACAGCTGACAACAACACTCAAGGGAAGAGGAGCTTACGGCTTCTCTCTTGCGGACATGAAAACAAAAAGAAGTCATTTCTTTTACATAACCAATAAAGCTATCAAAACAAAAAGGTCTATTAGGTTGTTTTAAATGGTATTTTATATTTCTCCAAACAAAAATTATAATTTATTACATACGTGTCTAGTCTCAAATCTCTCCAACAACCTAAATTTATTACTAACCTTCTCAAAAAGTTATATTTTACTATATACGTGACTGGTCTTTTGTTTATTTAATCAAGAAAGATAAAAATAAACAACAATGGTGAAATGTAGTTAGAGAAGAAGATACAAGAAATTTGAGATAGTGGTTTTTTATAAGGTATAGCAAGAGATTAAATAAATAAAAGACTCGTTAGAGAAGAGTACATAAACGACTGTCGTTTCTATGATATTTTGAGAAGATGATAGTATTAAATTTAAGTAGTTGGAGAGAATTGAGACTAGTCACTAATGTAACTAAAATATAATTTTTGTTTGGAGAAATGTAAAATACCATTTAAAAAACTTAATAGACCTTTTTGTTTTCTTTTAGTTTTGGATTGGATTGCATGTGATGTGGTAAGAGTTCCTTATTTAGATGGAAAACTAACTTTGACTATCACCCTTTTTTGGTAAAAGATATTTTCAATTTTATTAGTTAATAAATCTTCTATGCAAAATATTAACCGCACATCTTTAGATTAAACCAAAGTTGATAATAGATTTTAATTTCTATCTATTGTAAAATAATTTTATATATAATGTTAAAATAAAGGAGTCAAAAGTGCATTATAGCCTTATATTTTTAAAATAATATTAATTAGATT
>JBBPBT010000460.1:466211-615369 GCA_037974875.1 Cicer bijugum | reverse complement strand
AAATTAATAAAATAAATTAATAAAATAAATTTTAATTTTAAATATTAAATATTGTCTAGTTAACAATAATGACAAAGTTACTATGTGTAACTTCATCAAAGTTAGCAATGTCACTATTTTTTACAAAAATAATTTATAATTTTTTTTAAAAAAAACTTGTAAGAAATTGCAAAGATATAAATCAAATAAAAAAAATATTATAGAAACTAAAATTAAAATGAAATATAATTGTAAAGACTAAAATTATATTTAAACGTAATTTTATTCTTAATAATTTGATATGCATTAATTACAAAATATTTTGCCAAATTTACAAAACTTAAAACTGAATAGAATAAATAACAAATAAATAAATATCTCTTAAAAAAACAAATAATAAAAATATATGTCCCCATGTGTGGAAAATAAAGACAAAAAGGGCATCACAAGTCTGTCTCATGAATCATGCCATAAACTTTAGTTGGCAAATTGTAGACCTCTCAATTTCTCTCCACCGTAGATCTCTCTCAATCACATATAATTAATTTTTTTTCCAAGAAAAGAAATTCCAAAACCAAAAACTCATTAAAAATGGGAAAATATTCATTTTGATAGCTGTGAAGTGACATCAAAATAGTTATTAAATATTTCAAAATATTTTCCATTTTAATCCATTAAATCTATAAAATTAATAAAAAAATATTAAAGATATATTTACTATTTATATATATTCAAAGATACTAATTTTGATTAAAAAAATAATTTTTTGATGAATTATTTCGCTTAATAATTTAATATAAATAATAAATTTTATTAATTTAATTATTAATTATTGATTAATATAATTAATGATCAAACATAAAGTTTATATAAATTTAAAATTGTAATTTAACCATTGTTATTTATTAATACTTTTTAAAAATTTATTATGTATTCGTTTAAAATTTATGAAATTAATCTGAATTTTTGATTTAAAGTGAATTTATCCTTCTGATATTCAAAAAATACTACACTAATACGAGAAGTTATTGTGAAGTACGAAAATTGCTCTCACACTTTAAATTAACAGAAAAGTATTTCCCATTTGTGATTTCTCTTTTCCAACTCACTGCCCCAATAGATTCCTATTCCAAAATTTGAATCTTGAATCACAAATACACAATCCCATTCTCAACCCTCCACCAAATAATAATGATAATAAAATATATAGTAGCAAAAAATAATTAATAAAATAATTAATAATTATCTGCTCTTTTGTGCGTGATAGATTAGACAGTATTTTTGTTTGTACACACACAATAGAGAAATGAAGTGTGAGTGACCCGATTTCAATTTTCAAACCCAAGATCTCTTCTTTTTCTTTTCTTTCTTTCTTCTGCCCAATTTGTGTAACTGGGGTTGTAAAAATAGAGCTTATATCTTTGTCTTGTTCACGCTAAAAAGTAAGAGAGAGAGAGAGAGATTCCACCATTCGTGGCCTCTATTTGTTAGTCCCTTCAAATTAATTCATTCAATCATGCCTAAAGGTGCAAAAAAGAGAAAAGCCGCCAAGAAAAAGAAGGAACAAGAAAACAACACCAACCCTTCTACTTCCACCAACAGCCCTCAAGGTACATGCATAGTTTTCTCTTTTTCAATTATTTTTTTATTTTTTGTCTTATTGGGTAGATGGGTAGTTGCTCAAGTTTTTAATTTTCTTTTAGTGTTTTTTGGGTAGATGGGTAGCTGCTAAAAAAAATTATTTTTAACTTTTTGCTTTAATTTGATTGTGATGTTTTGAGAATAGGCAATTAATTTTTCATGTTTTCACTATGTATGTATATTTATTTGAATGATTAATTGATTGTGTTTGGGGTAGTTGGGCTATGTTAATTTAATTTGGTTGGTTGATAATGGTATTGTAATTGATTGATTTAATAACAAATGTTTAGGAGAGCATGAATTGAAGTTTCAAGATGAGAAAGGAAGTGATGGTGGAGAGGGTGGTTCTCCTTCGTATCATAACCATGATGATCAAAATCAATTCAATGAAGGTAGTGAAGATATGGAGGAGAGTGATCCATCAGCTGATGTTGCTAAGTCCTTGGAAGAAGTCCCTAATGACGGTAAGATTGACGAAGTCAAAGGAGGAAAGGAAAATGTTGTTGTGATAGAGTGGGATTCAAAATCCGATGAGAGTTGTGAGAACAAAGATGTGAGCGTTGTGCAAATTGAGTCTGCCAAGGAATCGAATTATGTGAATGAGAGTTCTGGCGGTTCAATTGATGAAATTAAAACCGGTACTGCAGAGAACTCAAAAGATGAGTCATGTAATAATTATGTGGAAGAAATAGCTGTATTTGATGAGGTGATTAATTCGGTAAAGAAGAGTGTTGATTCAGTTGTAGAATCTTCTGCTGATTCGGTTAATGTTGTGACCTCTGTCTCTGAGATGCAACGTGGAGATACTGGAAATGTTTTACTAGACAAATCAATGGACTCTCAAGTAGTGGAATCTGTTCCCGCTGTGAAGATAAATGAGGATGTTAGAACATTGAGTTTGGAGGAACCTGAGACGAGGGAATTAGAGAGTAAAGTATTATCGTCAGTGTCTCAGAGTCATGTCCAAAAATCTACTAATGGTGCACAACATGTTAAAGATTCCAACACTGCTGAATGCTCTGAAATTCAGGTTTTGCATCTCTCTCTCTGACTTGCACGCGTGCACACACGACGTGGGAATTTCTAACATACTCTCCCTTGTTTTCTATAACTACTGTAGTAATTTCTAACATTGAATTGGTTAATAATACTATGTGGCACTAACACCTCGTATTGAAGTCGTGTACGGTGCTCATCATGAGTTAGTGTCCGACACCAACACAAAATCGACATATATGGTTTCATTCAATCCCTTCTATTTTTCCAAAATTATTATGTGTGTCTGCATGTTAATGTTAGTGATCTGTTTGGTGTTTGTGTTTGACTATATATGTCAGTGTTTCATAATTCATAGGTTAATATACTCTTAAAGGTTTAGCTTGCTACAATACTTCTAAAACGCAAATGGAATATTTTAGCTGCCTAACTATTAAATAATCATCTTCTTTTTTAGAAGGAGCATATTAGTAAGTTACAACTTAATTTGTTAATGTACTCCCAAATCGTGCTAATGTGTGCAAATCTTGATGTTTACAACTATTTTAAAAGCTTTTCTTTTCTGATTTGACTTGCAGCCTCAGGTAGTATTGACTCCACATGTGGTGCATAAGACGTCTTGGTTGAGTTGCTGTGGCCTGTTTGAAGTTCTGTCAGGCTCTAACAGATAAATTCAGGTTAGGAATTATTTTAAGTTGACTATATTTGTAATTTCTTAATTTGAATTCACTTCATCAACTTCAAATTTATACTTGCCATTTTACAACATACACTCGCACCTTATGCCTGTTTGTAATTGTTTTTGGTGCTTGTCCTGTTACATAGTTCCTTGCTACCTAGTGTTCAAAGAAGGTTGATGGTGTTGCATTCATTAATTTACTGCTCAGTTCATTATGATATTCTTTTGTAGCATTTCATATGTTGTTTTCATATATATGATGTGTATTTGGTTTTTATGGTTGTGTTTCACTCTCGTCTATTAATAACAAAATTAGGGGATATATTTGTGAGAACATATTTGTGTCAACTAAAAGTTAATATTAGAAAATTATAGTGGATCATAATATACCCTGTAAAGTAATGATGGTTAGAAAGCGACAAAGCAGTGATAATATGCCATTTATTCTGAAGCTAAAATCTTTAGAGATTACTAAAAGAATGTAACAGTCGGAGAGGGCGTGATTCTTCTGGAATTATTAAGGAGTGTGCTTATTTTTCTTCAGCCAGAATCATGGTCGCGATTTCAACTGAGTTGAGTAATATATTTGTTGGACTCAAGAAAATTCAATTGGTCCATATTTTGTTGTCTATATGCGAAAATGACGTATTCCCTACATTTTCTCTCATGGCTACTATGATTCTTGATTTTCTGATTTAAATTTTGATAATCAGATATTTAAATTTTTGTATTTGTTTCAGTTAATGGTACGCATATAACAGTTTTGTTTTTACCATTTTCTATTTTTTGTGTATTCTCTAATTTGATCCTTTAGATCTTTTTGGTAGTTCTAGTTCATTTTGTAGAGTAAAATTGAGAACTGAGAATGAAGACAACTTCTTGTCATAGCAGAGAATTGCATTGTATGCATATACAACATGGTTATCATATCTTAATATATGTGAGTCGTATCTTGATTCCATACAAAACTAAATCCAATCGATACAAATCTTTAGTGTGTCTATTTTGAACATGAATCTCATCTTGAGTCCCGATTTATTCGTATGAATCACTACCCAAACTTTGTGTAGGTAGACACTATTTTTTTGTTGTCAATTTTATATAGCCAGACACTTTTTTTGTCATTTGATTAATAATTTGAATCTCGAATTGTTGAGGTTAGGTGATAATATACTAGCTTATAATTTTGATATGGCCGTTGTTTTTACTTAAAATGTCACATTTTTGGTGATGATGTATCTTATGATTCATAACAAGATTCAATTTCAATTTTGAAAGTTGATCTTCCAATTCACTCGTTGAATCTCGATTTGATAACCTTGGTATATACAATATATTATTTTTGTTGACAACCTTGGTTATTTGTTTCTCTTGCAGAAATGCATGCACGAGGATATCCATTGATGTGTCAAGCATGTGAAGACTTAGGACATGGTTCAGAAAATTTTGTGATACATTGATGAATATGTGTTGTTTATGAATTTTCCAAACAAATAATGGGAAACAGGCCCAACTATATGAGATTTATATATACAGTGAGGTTTGGTGTAGTAATTGTGTTAGCAACAGTTTCAACTCAATATCTTTGTTTTCAAAACTTTTCAAACTACACTTTTATTAAACCTACAATTGTTATTATTGTCTTGCTTATCTTCCCCATTTTTTTCAATGTAGAGTAGTGGGCCAATTATGTGACCTTAATTCTATACAACCAGCACCATCCAAGTCATTTTCTATTAGGTGATTTCAGTTAGATTATAAAATTTAATTTAATACACATATAGTGTAACTTCTTTTATGCATACGTTTTAATCAAAACTCACCATATAGACATCTGTGAAATTATTTTAGAAAATAATATTACTACTTTGGATAATAGTGCAATGATGGAATATATAATTGTTCAATGAAACTATGATAAAATAGTTTTATCAATAGATTTTTTTTTATTCTTCAGTTGATTGATGTTCTCATTAATAATTTTAATTGCTTAAATGATTATGGTCCAAATTTTAGATACATGTTCATGCAAAAACACTCCCCTCTTATTGCCAAAGTGTCCTCTTTTGCATAAAGTGAGTGCTTTGTCGGTAATGGGCTAGAATTCAAATTGGAAAATCTCTCCACCTTCAGAAAAACCACTTAGTTTCTCTCCTTTGAAAATACACTTTCAAACAATTTAGGGGCCTTACTTTGTAAATATATTTTCTACTTTTATTTTCTAAAATTTGTCTTAATTTTATTTCTTAATAAGAGATTTTTTGAAGTGAACAACTGTCTAAATTTTTAAAAACAATAAAAATGTTAAAAATTGTTTTTTATTATTTTCGAAAATGGATCCTCATAAACATTTATTTTCAATAATCTTTTATCAAAATAAAATTAATATATATTTTAGGAAATGAAAATATGAAATATTTTTACAAAATAACCAGTTCTTTACGTCTTGAAGTACAATTTTGAAAATATAAAAGATTTTTTAGTAGCAAAGACAGGGTGAAAAGTAGCACATTCAAATTTGGTTGTCAATAAGATGCATGGACTGCATTCTAGAGAACATGTCACAGCTTTATTACCTGACGAAAGGTCACAGCACCTTTAAAAAAGGATCTAATTAATATCCCCATATGGTCTTGTGAGAAAAAGAAAACTTGTATTATATATTACATGTTTTTAAGACAAGTTAATGCAGACATAATGATCAGCGTTACAAGTGGAAAATAAAATATAATACAGAAATGATAATAATCTTCAGTATTTTTGTACACATCTTATTCTTCTTTATAATCAATACAAATCCAATCATCGTGTAATATTATAAACACACCACAATCTGCCAATTCTACAAATGTGAAGACTTGTTGGACAAAAAAATAAATGAATCATTTGAGGTAAAAAGAGAATAAAAAATCACACCAACACATTGAATCAACATTCAAGTTTTATCTCCTTATTGCAGCGGCACCATGAATAGCAGCTATGTAAAAAAGCTGTGTAGCTGAAAGGATAATCAGAAAAGCCTCCATTGTTTTCTGCAAATCATTTGTAAAGTGAATAACAACATTCTTACAAACATCACAAAAATGACAGAAAATAGAATTTTCATGTCTTACCAAACGGGCATTTCTGACATTAAGCTCAATCTCTTTGCAGCCAAAGCTGCACAAATCATATGCAAGTTTACTTATTAGAGATGTAATATTACAACAAGGGTGCCAAAAAAATTGTTGTATGACAATTGACAATACATGATTTTTAAAGAAACGTTTCCGGTCATAATTTGGACCGCATTTTATTGTAATTCTCTGCAATATAAGGATTTCAACACGATTGTGACAGCAACCTCAATTTTAAAACCTTGATGATGTCATAAATGGAAAACAATTTTTGTTGTGGGAGGAAAGAAGAGATTACCCCATGGCCAGAAGTGTAAGAGCCCATGCAATCGAAGCAACAGAAGCTGCAGATGGCAAGCTTTCTGAAGTCCATGAACGGATATGGTTGAGTCCTGAAATCAATGATCCAGCTCCAACAACTCCAGCTATCAAAGCAAATGTCACAAAGAATCCAGTGGCAGCATTTCCCATAGGAAAGTATATAGGCGAAAAATGTGCAGGAAGATCGAATCCTGAACCTGCATCAATTGTTTCACACATTTTAAAAAATTAACAAGTGTTGTAAATTGTGAATCACGGAAAACAACGGTTTATAAAACTTCTATTATGCAACAATGCTACAACACCGCTTAATTGCTATTTGACAATATTTTAAACTAAATAGCGTATCGCGGAACAACAATGATTTGCTCAAACTCTATTACATTATACTATGTTAAACTAAAATAATAAATAAGGGTACCATTTGAAAAAGTAATAAATTTTGAATTGATATTATTATAAAATGACAAATCATTTAAGACAGATAAATATGAGACTGCAGGAAAGAGTGGAGATAGCTCACCTATGACAAAACCGTGATCTATTGCTCTATTCATGGCCCATCCACCAATGCCTAAAACTATGACATACATGCAGAAGTTCAGCCCCAAAAGAAGAGTAGCAATTGGCTTCATTTGATCATTTGCCATCTCTATGCTGTGTAATTTGGACAAATAAAAAGCTTGTTGGAACAAACAAAAAAGAACTAAGGGAAGGGAATTTCAGAAGGACAAAAAAGTTGTGAAGACAAAGGAACAAGATGCAGGTGTTTGGTGTAAATGAGGGCTGTTCTGGCTATATATATATGTATGAGAAGTGGATGAAACAAAGGTTTAGTTCTTTACTTGCTAAGGCTGCTAGTTCAAAAGGTGATGTTTCATGCTTCAAGTACAAGGCAAGAGGAAATATGCTAGATCCTGATTCTTACTTGCCTAACATTTCTTAGGGTTTTTAAATTTTAGTATTAGTCCCTTATTCATTTGTGTAGTTGATTGTTCTCACAGAAAGTGATATTCTTTGCCTCTTGTGGACTCTACTCACTTACCATATTTATTTTTATAAAGAAAAGTTTAAATGAGTTAATTTTTGAATTAATCAGGGTCATGATAGATCTCAGGATTTCACAAAGATTGCTAACATAAAGAATTACAGATTATTTATTAAAATAAATCTCACATTGATAGGGGAGTAGAACTCACACCTTTGAGAAATATGAATCAACTCCTCTAGTGATTAGACCAACATTCGCTGCCTGTGCTTATCATGAAAAGTTATTTTTTAAAATATTATCTTGAACGAAATGTCTAATTAACAATATCAATATTTTTCAGTTGAGTTAAGATTTAACGACAAATTATTCTTTATTTGATTTGTATGAATAATATAACCTTAACAAAAAATTTTACTTCCTGATAAATTATTAAAAGCCTTGTAACCAATTTTCTGGTATAATTAATATTCAAGCATTTGTTCTGCCTCCACATAAATACAATAGAATGCCAAACATGCATCAAAATCAAAAGCGCTTATTGTTCTCGAAAACAGATGTGCAAATGTTTTCATATATTTCTAATAAAAGCATTGTTACACCGATTAAGTTTGCACCTAATTGACGCTTCTAAAGGTTTTCTCCCGTCAAGTGATACTAGTATAAAATTTATATTAAATTCAACCATTTCTTATCTTTGTCAAAAACAATCCTAAATTCTTATATATTTCACTCTAAACAATACTCAATTCTTTGATAATAACAATCTTATAAAAACTCAATTTATATAGAGTAAGGTATATGAAAAAGACTGGATTTATGGGTAGTTTAGTTAAACAGTGTGAAAGATTTAAAATTAAATGACAACAACAAAAAAAAAACTGTATAAAGTAAACGAAAGAGTATTTTCAAAGAAAATATAAAAGATGAAACACATTAAAAACATGCTCAGGAGATATAAGATTATAATACTATACAAAAATCAAAGTAATTTTTTTTAACACATTTAAGTTGAACGGGGATAAAAACATTGAGAATTTAATGTTTCCAAAATCTTTAGTTTAAAGTATCTATTTATTGTTGATTTAAGATTTGGCAAAATGATAATTAGGGAGAACAAAACACCGCAAAACTAATACCCAAGATAATTTCACAATAGCAATCGAAAATATTGTGACACAATAAATAGGAAACATATTAAATGTCTAAAGCAAAAAGTTTTGGATTGAAAAACAACCAAAATTGACCAAAACCTAAGATCAAAGGTGTCAATAAAAGCTCACTACAAAACATAAATGACTTTGACAGGAATCTATTCATCCTCTTGGCTGCGGAGTCTGGCAGTTTTGTTGGTCACAACAACATCAAGTTGGGTTGCCCTCTCAACAATTTCCTTCCTCTTCAATGTTGAAATATTGTGAGCAATCTCAGCACAGTAAGTCCTGAATCAAAACAACAAACAAATCATTTCAGTATATAAAATCAATCTTATGAGACAAAGGCATAACAGTAAATTAAATCAACATCTGTTGAGATGAACAAGTTAACATCCTCACCTGTTGTGCATCATGAGAAGCTCAAGGTCTTTCACATTGTGAACAAGGAATTTCTTGAAACCATTAGGCAAATAATGACGTGTTTTCTTGTCTGAACCGTAACCAATGTTGGGCATCAAGGTGCATCCCTTGAACTTTCTCCTGACACGAGAGTCAATACCCTTGGGTCTGCGCCAGTTTTCCTAATACAAGTATACAAAAATCATAACAAGGTTAAATTAGAACAAATACCAACAAATTTAAAAAACCTAACACTTATGTTATAAGATACAAACAATTAAGACAAACAACCAATCATAACAGTCAGTTACTACTCAATGCTAACACATATAACTAAAGTGACACAACAAGTTCAAAAATGCCAGAGATTGTCTGTATTTCTTTTAATTTGAGAGAAAAATACTCGAACATGAGCTCAAATGAATAGATATAAAATGAAATTTAATGGTAGATTATGTAAAGACAATTGCAACATACAGTTTTATAAGTAATTGTACCAATCTGCTATCTCGGCAGAAAAATGATTATTTACGTGTAATAATCACAGATTATTCATATCTATTACAGAAAACTTATCACAGACTGCAGTGCGGCAATAGACTCTAAAGCTTTATATTTCCACAAAAAGTAATTATAGGATAATAATAAAAAGAATAATAAAAAAATTAATGGACAAATAATATTACAATAACAAAACAATAGATAAATTCATAAGATATCAGATGGTAGTGCATGATGTTATTCTTCATTAAAGTAGAGAATTGATGGATAAACATCATCACGTCTCATTGTGTTTATTGATCACAAAATTATGTATATAAAAACTTTTATCAACCGAACAAACTGGAATAACAAAAACAATATAACTTTAAAAGTTTTAGATATAAATTTAAAAGATCAGATTTAAAAGTCAGTCACCATCTTACACATTTATAGTGTAAATTAAGACTGGGGCGACAATTACTATCCTCATTTCAAACTATATGGTGATGAAAATAATAATCTAAACACAGAACAATAACATGAATTAATGCAAATAGCAGTAATAAAAATAAAAATATTCATTGTAATACTGAATTGACGACAAACATCATTATTTTTTATTTGTTTAATGGGAGAAAGGTAAATCTATCATAGACCTAAAAGTTAAACGAAAAACGGTCAGAAGAAACATTCAAAGTACGAAACCTAGACAAAAAAAAAAATTCAAAACACTAACCTTGACACAGATCTTGCGGTCACTTTGAGGGCGCTTAAATTTCTTGACGCGCTTCTTGATGATTTTCTTTGTAAGCAAAGGAACTGCCATGGTTACTCTCTACTGCTCTCAGAATCGGAATTAGGGTTTTCTATCTAGCTATCCATCTTTATATATCATACGGTTTTTGGGTTTGGGTTTTTTTTTGGTACAAGATGGGGTTTGGGTTTTAACGGAAGTGGGCTACATGAGAACCTGTTTTTCTGGATTTTATACCCTTGTACCCCCAAATTATCCATGTACACCTCCCCCCACAAACCGAAGGAAATGACATAAATACTCTTGTATAAATATTAAAAGCTATAAATTTTCCTTATTCCACCATTTGAGTTTTTTAGAATTTTTTTTAAGTTTTTCGATGCACAAGTTATACTCCAAAAAACATGAAAAAAGTTTTTCGGTACAGAAGACCATTTCTGAAAATCTTATTTGAAGTTTTCTGGAATTATCGGCAAACTTATCTCAACCTTTTTGGAACATATACATTATCGAAAAACTTTATCACACAAGTTTTCTGGCGGAAGTTATTTTTAATTTTATTTTTTGAATTGTTTTTGAATTTTTATTCTATTACTATTTATTTAATTCATTTTAGGCTTAATTGTAGTTTAGCCCCTTTATTATTACCAATTCACGAAAATTGTCTCCCTATTTTAAAAGTCGACATTTTTTGTCTCTCTCTGATTTTTTAACTAAAAAAACGGAATTGATATTTTTTTTGAAAGATGTGACATGCAATTCTATGATATACAACCATCTAGATGCATTAATTAAATTAAAAATATGAAAAAATTCTGAAGTTAAAAGCTAAGTTTTTACTGTATTTTATTCCAATTTCATGGTGTTAATCATTTTATATTATTGTATGATATGTTAAGTTATTTAAAATATTTCACGTCATCACTTTTTAGTTAAAAAATTAGAAAGAGATACCAAAATTGTCGACTTTTAAAATAGGTGGACCAATTTCGTGAATTAGTAAAAATAAAGGGACTAAAATTGCAATTAAGCCTTCATTTTATTTTAACTAACTTTTTTCCAAGTGGGTGCGGGTGTCAGAGGAAGAGACAACAAGATAGTACGAAGAACATGTGATGTTGAAACTTCATCATCAATGGATGCTTCGGAAAGGAAGAACACATGACGTTGAAACTTCATTATCAATGGATGCTTCGAAAAGGATTTGATTGACAGCATTCCAGAGGATACGAAGAATTATAATCAAAGAATGACTTAGGAGAGTAGGGTCGTATATCCATTCCTGATGCTGATATTGGTATACATGAGGAGGAGGAGAATATTGTTGTACATGAATGAGGGTGATACTCTTGACATGAATATATTCAAACACTGATAAAATGAATTGTTGTGTTCATGCGCTTTATCATAGAAACTTTTTTGAAATGAGACTCTAATTTTTTTTAAGTTACAAACTTATCATGTTGTTCATAGCCTCCCAACATTTACACATGTCACCCGTGGTGTGTTCCAACATTACATGTAAATTGTCACCATGAAGCAATCCAACAATATATAGTAAAATTACAAATTAAAAGTTTTGTAGTTACATGACATACTTATTAATCATTGTGTTCTCCAAATGCATCATTCGATTTGTCCGTACTTCAACAAACATTTGCTTATGAGGAGTCAACTAAATTTCTTTCACATAATGAACAAACATTTGTTATCGATACATGATTGCTCAAACATGTGCAAGTGCATGATATACTCTTTTTGATCACTGCAATACATAATGTCTTTCCATATATTCAATATTAACTCTTGTTTATCCTTTAAGACATATTGCTTGCATTTTGCTCCAATATTTTTGTCGATGTGAAATCAACAAAGCAAATTAGCAACATGTAAAATTACAATACCTACTGCTTTCATTAAAGCAATATATTAGTCTATCACAATTACGTGAGGATATTTGTTTGGTGTAACAAACAGTTCACTTAACTTCTCTAATACCCAACAAAAGTTTTCTTCACGCTCACATTCCAAATAAGCAAATACAACAACAAATTTCTTCTTTGTTGATGTCACACCAACAATTTCAAGTAATGACATTATGTATTTATTGGTTTTGTAGGTGTTGTCCATAATAAACACGATAGGAAATAAGTTCAACTGCTTCACTGAATCTGAATGACCTCAAAAAGTATATATTTGTGGTCTCTGAGTAACATTATTTGTATCTTGGTCTTGTAATGAGAGTAATATGTGTCTTGGTGCAACATTATATTTGGTTAAGTCATGAACATGTTGTTTGTCTTTTTCATCTAAACGTACAACAAATGCTGATCCCTCCAAAATATCAGGTAATTCATGGTTGTGAACTCCACAAATTATTTTAATTGTCTATCCTTAACTATCTTTTAATAGTTTTGATTTAAGCTTGAAAGGACAACCGCATTTTTTTTTGTCGAACTTCGAGTTAAACTATCAACATGTTTGTAATTTTCTCATTAGCTACAACCTAATATTAATTTATTCCTTGTCTATCTCTCTTGTCTCTTTATTTGATCTAGTAATGATAACAGTTACTTTATTTTATATACCCATTTTCCTAAACCAATTCACAAAAACTTCTTGTGTATCAAATATCTAAAATATAATATAAAACAAATTATAATATATTTTTTTTACAATATTAATATTAATCATAATTAATATTTTTACAATAATAAATTTTCTTAAATAATATATTTTAACAATATTAATATTAATTATAATAATTCATATATGATCTATGTCAAATACGTTGGTAGTATCGATACATATTTTATCACATAATAGTAGTGATTTATCCATATCTGTTAAAATTTATATAATTAAAAAAAAAATTGGTGTGTACTGAAAAACCATTTTTGTACAAGATTTCCAATAAAATTATATGTACCGGAAAACTTGTTAATAAGTTTTTCGGTAGTATTGATTTTTAACCTTCTATACTAGAAAACTTTAAAAAAGATTTTTGATAATATTGATTTTAACATTTGTGTACCAGAAAACTTAAAACAACATTTGTGGTATACACATTTGAAAACTTCTATATTGAAAATCTTTTAAAAAGTTTTCCAGAAAACTTTTGCGTACCGAAAAACTTGAATTGCTGGAGCCGAAAATCTTAGAATGGTAAAAAAAAAAGTGAATTTAAGTTGATAAAATAGTAAAAAAAAAAATTAAGGGTAAATTTGGTATTATTTAAAATTTGTGAAGGTATAGGTACAATTGGAGAGTACAGGGTATAATTTTTCCTTTATTTTTTTGTGTGTTGGACCTATTATATTATAGACAATTATCTCTATTTTATTAGTTATATATTTTTTTAAGTTATGAATTTAATGACTATACAATATTGGCATAAAACATTTTAAAGTCAATCTCACATTATTGATTAAGTGGTTTTTTTTAATTATGAGATTATAATTATTTAGTAGGATGAGGATGGTTCCTATTAAGTGTTATTGTGATAATACATGATCCCTAAACCCTAAATTTTTTGTTATTATAAATTAGTGATATTTTTTTATACATGTGTTTATTGTGGTATGCTCATTTTTTTTTATGTGATTGTCTTTCTTTGTTTGTCTTTGTAGTTATTTAAATTAAAATAATTGATAATTGATATTAGATCTATTTATTTTATTTTAAAAAAATAATATATACCAGTCTGTATTGGTATTATCTAAGGCCTCATATTTTAGTATTGTTGTTATTTAGACTTTTATTATTTAAATTTATTTTTATGTAAGTATATAAATAAAAAATATTTAACTATATCAATTATTTATTAAATATAATAATGATGATGATGTCGTTCATAAATTTAATGTTCCATATAATAGCCTAATAATTTATATTAATAGCCTAAGTAATAAATTGAATTCACCATAAACGGAATAAATAGACCTAAATTAATTCTGAATTCGTGATATACGTATTATGTAATATGGAACACCTAATTTCTTATTATATTTTAGTAATATAATTTATTATTATTATTATTATTATTATTATTATTATTATTATTATATGTGTCACTACGCGAAAAATAGAATTTTACAACGCTTTTTCAAAAAAAAAAAAAGCGTTGTGAAATCGAACGCTGTAAAAGATACAACAACGCTTTTTTAAAACCAAAAAGCGCTATAAAACATGTAGATATATTGCGCACTTGTTATGAACATTTTACAACGCTTTTTAAACAAGCGCTGTAAAAGGTGCACCCATTATATGCATTATTATGCACCTTTTACAACGCTTGTGCACCCAATATATGCATTATAGTGCATATTTTACAACGCTTATTTAAAAAGTGCTATAAAATGTGCACCCAATATATGCATTATAGTGCACATTTTACAGCGCTTTTGCAATAAGCGCTGTAAAAGGTGCACTCATTATATGAGGTGACCATTTACAGGGATTTTTCAAAAAAGCGCTGTAAAAAGTGCAATTTTTTTTTAATTTAAAAACATTGTAAATTAAATTTTTGAAAAGCACTTTTTGGTTTTTTATGGCATTTTTTTAGAAAGCGCTGTCTTTTAATTTTTTTTCTAAAATTATTTTCATCCAGAATCAGTTCACACAACAACAGAACTATATAACTTAACTTTACACATTGAGAAAAAGTTCACACAATCAGTACACAAAAACAGAACTATATAACTTAACTTTATATATTAATTTACAACAGAACATTCAGATACATATATAACTTAATTAACTACATATACATATTCAGATATTGTACAACATCACATATTCATATATTGTGCCCTATTCATATACATATAACTAACAAAATACACATAATATAACTAGTTACCATATATTCAGATCCCTTGTAGCATGCTATTAAAATTATTTTTGTTTATTTTTCCTTAAAACCAACCTCATTTGAGTTTCTCAACTAGGACACAAGTCTCCACACCTCAAAAGTGCCAAAAAGATTCCTAAAAAGTGGGAAAAAAAAACTTTATGCATTATGCAGCATGTCTTGCACTCCAAGATAAAAATAAATTGTCAAATTTTAAATTTGGTTTTGCTGTTTTCATGAAAGTTATAGTTGTGTATCTTAGCTTTTATTTGCACTTGTTTTTACTCCATTTAAAAATCTACAACTCCAAATATGGTTGAAATACTTTACATAGACTATGTTGATTTTTCACTAAAATTCAATAGTGCACTATAACAAAAAAAATAATGCAAAAGTACAAAAAATATCTACAGTTCATGAATTAAAATAGACAAACTGTAACACCCAAAATTTTATAATAAATATTTTCTTATGCGTTTGACTAATGTTAACCGCATTTAATTATGTTTAATAATTTTTAAATATATTTTATTTTAAGTATTTACTTTATAAATAATTATTATGAGATATTAGTAATATTGATATTGATTTTCTTTATATGTTTAATAATTTATATATATATATATATATATTTTGACATTTTGATTTTATGCATATTTATTGTGATTTAGTAATTAATATAAATTGTTGATGTTATATTTATTTTTTTTATACGATTATTTTGTAAAATAGTATAGTAATAATTGTAGTCAATATTGTATTTTAAAAGATTAATTATTTTAATCACTTTATTTTATAAAATATTAGTTTCAAAATATTAATAATATTTTAGCAATGAAATTGTATAAAAAAAATATTAAAGAAATTAGTCTTGGTAATTATTGATTTTATAAAAAGAAAATAATAATAATAATAATAATAATATAACAAAAATAGTAATAAAAGAGAAAAAGGAAAGAAAATAAGTCATCTCACCTCCTTACCAACCTGAATCACAGATTGAAACACCATATTCCTCTTAGTCAAAAATCACACATCTGCCTTTTGATCAAGATTCCAACCCCCACGACTATCACCAACAAAAACCAATACCATATTTGAACTCCACGAAACACCCTCTTTCGTTACCTATGCTTGAAATCGCCAACCGTTACATTTAAAAAAATGGGTTTCCACCATTGTCATTTTTGTTTTCTTGAATTCCGGACAACACATTTATCGTGTTGAAAAACTGATATCGTTTTTGGATTCCTCTCGTTGAAACCTTCAAGAAGCACAACTTGTTTGTCTATTTCGGGGAAGTTGATGTCGGACCCTGTCGGTGATCCAACACGTCCGTGAGGCCTTTTTTGATAACTTGTTTCACTTCGTTTCAAATATGTTTATTCTCTTAATATTTTTATTAATTATGTAACATTGATTTTTATAGTCCGCGTAAATTATCAGCCATGTTTTATTGACTCTGCAAATTCATCGATGCTTTTGGACTCGTTCGTTGCGTGTTGTCGACATCTCTTGGTTGCTGAAAACCATCATGGTCCTTATATCTTATGAAAGTGTCAAATTGAGGTATGGGGTGAGAGTGAGTTCGAATGCATGAGTATATATTAAGTGAGATGAACGGGAATACTGTATTTCCCACAATTCATTCGAGGCTCGCTACGTATGGCAGAAGCCCTTTGAGTAATAATTGACTAATGAACAAACTTGAATTTTGTGAGGTTAAAATACGAATTAGAAACTTTTATAGGATGTTGTTTGATTTGATTTTTGAAGATCGTGAGATAGTTGAATTATTGTAGAATTGTGTATTTAATGAATTTTGTGCTTTGTTTATATCTATCCTTGATATTGATATATGATATAAAATGTGATGAATTGTAATTATTTGCCTTGCAATTGATGTGGTGTGTGTGAATGATCTATTATTATTATTATTATTATTATTATTATTATTATTATTATTATTATTATATGTGAGTGAAGACCCTTTATTGTTTGAGATGACGTATTATGATGATAAATTCTAAATGTAATGTATGATTATGGAAATCTGCAATGACGATTTGTACTCCTTGACTTGTAATATTACCACATTGATGAATATCATGAAATGCATATTGTGTTTAATTGAATAATGACGAATTCGACCCGTGCTAATGATGGTTCTCTTAATGGAGTAAGTAACCTAGGCCAATGAGGGAAGAAAATAGTTGTTGATAATTTTTGAAGTGGAGATTATTTGGTCATCATATAGGTAGAGCCTGACAAGCCTAGTGATTTTGGGGAAGTACAACTGGATGAGCCTGATCGTGGCGGTCTGCTGTTGAGCCTTAGGGCAAGATTGTTAGACCTTGGGGGTATTTGGGTGGGGAATTCCTAAGTGACTTAGAGTAGTACTCCAAATGTCGGGAGCTACCATGCAACACACGTTTACCTCGAGTGTCACGTATATGTGTCTCGGGTTGAGTTGAGGGGATCTACGAGGACAGGACCAATTTGAATGGTCCGTCCACTTGCGTGATGGCATAGTATCAAGCCTGCAAACCAAGTACTTCAGAGTTAGAATGGTACCAAAGAAAGAGGAGGAGTCTAGAGTATAAGAGGATGCATAACATTATTTGATTTGTGTATTTCCTTATTTGATGTTGTGGATTGTATCAATGTTTTACCTTGATTATTCTTGTTGGTTGTGATTTGATATGATACGGTGTTTAATATTTTTTTACATGTTCTTATTAGTTATTTTATACTATTACATGTTTTCGAAGCTCGCCCCTCGTTGCTTGTGTTTGATGCTTGCAAGAGCGCAGTTATTTTAGGTTATCGATTGGGGATTCACGCTCTGAATATGTGATATTGGGTGGGAGTAATTTGTCGTATTTTGTTGAGTTATGAACAATTTAGATTTTTGTAAATTTGATAGATCAATTGTGTTATTTTTATCGGTTATTCAGAGGTAGAAATTAATTGCCTCTAAGTTTAGAACTTGTATTTATATCAAAAATATTTATTTAATAAACATCAACTATATTCGATATTAAAGGATTTTTTTTATTGAAAATTTTTATGCAAGCATTTTGTGTAAAGGTGAATGTGACGTCCTGAACTTTAAAGTTTTTTTTTTTTTTAAAAAAATATACTCTATTTTGGAACCGCTGCTGTAAGACCCTTAATGTTTAATTCTAATTTATGTATTTTGGGGAATTTTGTGTTGAATTTCTGAGACTTTTTAGCCAATTTTATGGCATTTTGTGAGTTAAATGCCAAAAACATCTTTTTGGAGACCCGATTAAAATTATTCGTCGATGAATAATTTTATTTAATTACGGTGAATCTTTTGCCGAAGACAAAAATTTATGAGATGTAGCATTTTTCAAAAAAATTCGTCTGTCCATTGAATTACGGCGAGAGTAGATATTTTTCTGAAAAAGTGGTTTGTGATGTGACGTGAGGTGACAGGTGTAATGATGATTTTTATAAAAATATCTAGATATTTATAAATATATAGATATTTGATTAGATATTTATTACTATTATATATATATATATATATATATATATATAAGGCAAAGAAAGGCAGAAAGATGAAAACAAACACTTTTCCTCCTAAGGCCACGCGAGATCTTCTTCTTCCTCCCCTGTTTCAAAAAATGTTGGTGTTTTATTTAAAAAAAAAAAACCAAACACAAAATCTAATTTTTCTTCTAGATCTAAGCTCCCTTTTGAGAAGTGACAGAAGGAAAAGTTTCTCATCTCCACGCCATGGTGCTAGTGAGCTAATTTTCGAAGCAGCAAGGCGAGCAAAAATTTTACCTGGGTGTAAGTCAATAGAAAACTCAGTCTCTCGCATTGGCGGTAGTCCTAGTATATCAGTCGAAAACAAATCAGAGAAATCTTTAACCACTAGTACATCCTCTATCTTGGCATCATGAGTAACTTCCATACTAGCTAGGGACACAATCTCCATATCTCCTTCCTTGAGAGCAACCTTGATTTCATGCGTGGCTAAGAACTTAGAAAGCTCTGGGTCGGGGAAAATTGCAGTCTTACGAACACAATCTAATAAAATATAATGGTATGACAACCAATCCATACCCAGGTAAAAGACAAATGCATACATGCCGTATTTGCAATTAAAGTCTTATCAGCAGCAGTGGTAAAAGACAAATCAAAAATAAGGTTGTGACATGTAATTCTAATATCTTCACATAGTCCATAGAGATAAATGAATGTGTTGCACCAAAGTCAAAAAGGACGATTAGAATATTACCTGAGATTTCACACTCCCCTTGGAAGGATTCATTCGGACGAGACGTCCCTTGATCATTTATATTGTAAACTCATCCTTGAGCTGTTAGGCGTGTGACTTTAGTTGCATTCAGTGAGGCTTCTGCCTTCGATTCCTTGCAATCCCTGGCTAAATGTCCGAGCTTCTGGCATTTAAAACATACACTACCATTGAGTGTGCACTTATCCGCAAAGTGTCTTGGGTCTCCACAATGTTAACAATATGGCTTTGATTTTGAAGTCCTCCCTCTATCATCTGAAATGGAGGTCATTGGACGATATGGTCCCTTATTTGATTCTTGGGGACGACGATATGGGTTTTGATCTGGTCTACTACGACCTTGGTTCTAATTACTCGGTCGTGTTGGTCCCCTATGGTTACTAGTACCCCCACGATTCAGCCTGCGGTTCTTCATAGCCTCTACTTCTCTGCACTTTTCCACTAGGGGTTGGAACCGTGTGATTCCCAGAGGTAGTACCGAATCTTGAATTTCATACTTCAACCCATCTTGGAAATGGTGACACATAAAGTCTTCATCAATGGTCTGACTAAAAAACTTGAAGTATCACGATAAGGATTCAAACTTCGCCGCATATTCTCCCACAATCATGCTACCTTGGCGGACCTTCAGAAAGTTATCTACTAATTTTGTTCTAGCACTTACTGGAAAATACTTGTCCAAAAACTTCATCTGATAAGACTCCCAATTAATCTCTTCTTGAGCAGCTCCCATCATCTGTTTGGTGCTCCTCCACCAATATTCAGCATCACCAAGTAGCAGATAAGTGGCATAATTCACTTTAACTCCAGGTGGGCATCAAATCACTTCAAAGATCTTTTCTACTTCCTGTAACCACTTGTCAGCCTTTTTAGGATCCACATCTCCATGAAACTTGGGAGGGTCATGCTTGCGAAAGTCTGCTAAACCTCTAGATTGGACCACTCTTTCTTCTCTTTCCTCCCTTTGCATTTCACGTTGATTCTGGGCAGCGATAGCCGTAGCCATTTGTACCATAGCTTGAGCCATCTTAGCCATTCCTGATTCATTAGTCCCACTAGCACTAGGAGTACGTCTTGGAGGTATGGTTCCTACAACGCTCAATCTAGCTAGTGTCAAGCACCTGCCTTGAAATCAATAAAGATATTGTCTAGAAGAATCATGAGTAAAGGATAACGCTAACTACCCTATCGATACCAACAAATGGCACCAAGTCCCAGGGAAGTATACTACAATTACACTACTATTCGACGCTAGTCAGCTTACACCTAACTCACAGTCCAAACAAGACCAAACTGCTCGGATACCAAAACGTAACATCCTATTTATTTATTATTATTATTATTATTATTATTTTTAAAACAAAATACATAATTTCCCATGTAATTTTCAAACAAACAAACAAATAATCCATTATTAATTTAAAATCCATCAACATCTCAATTAGATACTTAATACTCAAATCACAAGGTTCATAAATATAGTACAAAAATGATAATTGGCATAGAGTAGAGTTCAACATAAATAAATTTTGTAAAGCTGACAACTACTACCCCTAGGATTAAATGAGATGTTCCATCAATTCTTCTGAAAACTTCCCCGAATGTGCAAGTAGATTAGGAATGTCATATGTCCAAAAGTAAGTGTAAGACCCTTAGTTTTGAATTCTAATTAATGTATTTTGGAGAATTTTGTGTTGAATTTTTTAGGCTTTTTAGCCAATTTGAATGTATTTTGGAGACTCGATTAAAATTACTTATCGATGAATAATTTTATCTATTTACGATGAATTTTTTGTTGAAAGAAAAATTTTATGAGATGCAACATTTTTCAGAAAAATTCATTTGCCGATTGAATTGCGGCGAGAGTAGATATTTTTCTAAAAAAGTGGTTTGTGATTTGATGTGAAGTGACAAGCTTAATAATGATTTTTATAAAAATATCTAGATATTTGTAAATATCTAGATATTTGTTTTGGAATTGATTTTATTATAATATATATATATATATATATATATATATTTGTGTGTGTGTGTGTATGTGTATAAAAGGCAAAGAAAGGAAAAGAACATTTTGCCCTGTAACTTTCACGTCTGCCTTCCATCTTCTTTCTTTCTTCTCCTCAGTTTCAAAAACAAAACAACCAAAGTGTTGGTTTTTCAAAAGCCCACAAACACAAACTTTTATTTTTCTTTGACTTCTAAGCTTCCATTTGAGAAGTGACAGAAGAGAAAGTTGCTCATTGGCATGATGCGGTGCTAGTGAGCTAGTTTTTGAAGCGGCGTAACGAACTTAAATTTTACCAAAATTAATCGTGGTGCCGAAATCGGTTGTTAAAGCTAAGCTACAATGGAGGTAAGAGCTCCTTCCAAACTTTTAGTCCTTCCAAACTTTTAGTTTGCATTTAGGACATTATTTGTGATTTGGTGGAAAAGAACCAGGATCGTCCTACCAGTTAGTTCCCTAGAGATGGGAAAGTAGTTAGTCCTACCTGACCAAAGCTGTGTCAGGAGGATCTTATGGGGCGGGTGGAGATCATCCGAGTTGTGTAGTTTTTGTAGCATGATCAAATTAGGTGGTTGTATAAGGACTAAATGTCTTTCTTTTGTGATTGAATTTATTTCATTTTGGAAGATTGTATTTATGCTTAAACTGTCTAATGACTTTTCTTTTGATTAGTCCATGTTCCACTTTTTGATGTGACGTGGGGAAAGTAGAGATTTTTGGGGCAGTGCTTTTATGCAGGTGTCTCTACCAAAAATCTAAGGAATTCCTAAGGACTTACTTGCCACAATTTCCAGAAGCCAGGGCACATTGCAAGGGATTGCACGACTCCGAAGGTGGAACTAGTTGTGAATGTGACTAGGGCTACTCGTCCTATTGCTAAAGGACGCGTTTATTGCGTGAGTGATGAAGCTGGAAACCCGTCTAGCAATTTGATTCAACGTGACTGTGAGATTGTAGAGGCAAAGATAAATGTGAACATAGAGGATGTTATACTTATCAATGAGTACAAGGACGTATTTCCAGCAGAAATTCTAGGATTGCCACTGGTAATAGAAGTGGAATTTTTCATTGATTTGCACCCAAGAACCAGACCTATTTCAATTGCGCCGTATCGAATATCGCCATTGGAATTAAATGAGCTCAAAGGCAAAATTGAAGATTTGTTGGAGAAGAAATTTATTAGACCAAGTGTATCACAATGGGGAGCTCCGGTGTTGCTAGTTAAGAAGGACGGAAGCTCGCGCTTATGTGCGGATTATAGACAGCTTAATAAGGCAACTATTAAGAGTCGTTATTCTTTGTCACACATTGATGATTTGATGGATCAGTTGATAGGAATCGCAATATTTTTGAAGATTGACTTGAAGTCGGGTTACCATCAGATTCGAGTAAGGGAAAGAGATATTCAGAAAACTGCTTTGTTATGGATATTATGAATATCTTGTTATGCCGTTTGGAGTTACCAATGCACCAACAATTTTTATGGACTACATGAACATAATCTTTAGTCCGTTCCTAGATAAATTTGTTGTGGTGTTCATTGATGATATATTAATTTATTCAAGGACCGAGGAAGAACAAGGAGAACATTTGCGCCAAGTTCTTGAAATTTTACGCGAGAAGCAATTGTATGCCAATCTATTGAAGTGTGAGTTTTGGCTAGGATAAGTGGATTTCTTAGGACATGTGATAACCAAGGAAGGAATCACTGTAGATCCGGCTAAGATTGAGGATGTTCTTGCTTGGAAACAACCTTAGACTGTCACTGACATACGAGGTTTCGTAGGACTGGCAGGGTACTACAAGAGGTTCATTAAAGGTTCAGTTACTAAAGAGAAAGTTGACAACCTCACTAGTATTGGTATTACCGCAATCAGAAGAACTATATGAAGTTTACTATGATCCGTCTGATGTTACCGAACCAGACACAATTCAACTGAAGGATAACTTGTCATTTGAAGTATTACCTATAAGAATTGATGACAGGAAGATTAAGCGAGTAAGGAACAAAGATGTTTCGTTGGTCAAGGTGATTTGGAACCCAACTACTGGAGATGCGACTTGGGAATTGGAGAGTAAGATAAGGGAACAACACTTAGAGTTGTTTATCGACGCGTAGTTTCGAGGACGAAACTAATTTTAGGGGGGTAGAATGTAAGGCCCTTAGTTTTAAATTCTAATTTATGTATTTTGGGGAATTTTGTGTTGAATTTTTTTAGGCTTTTTAGCCAATTTGATGGTATTTTGTCAGTTAAATGCCAAAAATATCTTTTTGGAGACCCGATTAAAATTACTTATCGATGAATAATTTTATCTATTTACGGTGAATCTTTTGTCGAAAGAAAAGTTTTCTAAGATGCAGCATTTTTTAGAAAAATTCATCTGCCGATTGAATTGCGGCGAGAGTAGGTATTTTTATGAAAATGTGGTTTGTGATGTGATGTATGGTGACAAGCGTAATAATGATTTTTATAAAAATATCTAGATATTTGTAAATATATAGATATATGTTTTGGCATTGATTTTATTATATATATATATATATATGTGTGTGTGTGTGTGTGTGTGTGTGTGTGTGTGTGTGTAAAAGGCAAAGAAAGGAAAATAACATTTTGCCCTATAGCTTTAAGGTCTGCCTTCCATCTTCTTTTTTTCTTCTCCTATGTTTCAAAAATAAAACAAGCAAAGTGCCGGTTTTTTAAAAACCCACAAACACAAACACTTATTTTTCTTCAACTTCTAAGCTTCCATTCGAGAAGTGACAGAAGATAAAGTTGCTCATTGCCACACCGTGGTGCTATTGAGCTAGGTTTCGAAGCGACGTAACAAACTTAAATTTTACCGGAATTAATTGCGGTGTCGAAATTAGTTGTTAAAGCTACAATAGAGGTAAGTTGTAAGAACCTTAATTTTAAATTCTAATTTATGTATTTTGGGGAATTTTGTGCTGAATTTCTGGGGCTTTTTAGCCAATTTTATGGCATTTTGTGAGTTAAATGTCAAAAATATTTTTGGATCCCCGATTAAATTATTCGTCGAGCAATAGTTTTATTTATTTACGTTACCGGACAATTTTGTTATAAATACTTTGGGTTGCTGAAAATTGTATCTATCAACTGAGTTGCGACGAGAGTTGATATTTTTAACAAAAAGTGGTTTGGGAAATGATGGGTGAAATAATAATTTTATAAAATATCTAGATATTTTTAGATATTTGTGGTTTGGTTTTAAAATAATATATATATTATTAGTTTAAGTATATATATATATAAATATAAAGTAATATATATATATATATATATATATATATGTATATAGATAAGAAAGCAAGAAACAGAGAGAGAAACTAAAAGCAAGGAAACAGAGAGAGAAACAGAAAGCAAGCTTCGATCTTCTTCTCCTTCTTTCCTTTGTTTTTCAAAAACAAAACTAAAACCGTAAAACACAAATCTCCATTAATCTACTAGATCTATGCTTTCATTCGAGAAGTGACAGAAGGGAAAGTTGCTCATCTCCACGCTACGGTGCTAGTGAGCCAACTTTGGAAGTGACGTCACGAACTTAAATTTTACCGGAATTAATCGCGGTGTCGTAATCGGTTGTTAAAGCTACAACGGAGGTATGGGCTCCTTCCAAACTTTTAGTTTGCATTTTGGACATTATTTGTGATTTTGTGGAAAAGAAATTTGATGTATTTGAGGTGTGATTTTGTGAAAAATTAATTTAATGTGATTATGTGTAATTTAGTGGAATTTAAATTTGAGGTGTGGTTTGTGGTGATTCAAATTTGGTGTGATTTATATGTTCATAATTATTATTATGAATTTTTGAGATGTGATTTATTTGTGGATTTTGTAGAAAATGAATTGATGAAGTTTGGTGGTTTATGTGTACAAATGTGGAATTTTGAAATTGGGTGAGTTATGTTTGAATTGTTGAAATTTAATTGAGGTGTTATATGCGTGTTGTGGAATTGAATTGATTGAATTTGGTGTGAATTGGAGGTAATTAAATTTGATATGTTTGAGTTACATAATGAGTTATTTTCAAATAAATGAGTTTGAACTGAAGTTGAAATTTTACAAAAAAATTAGAGTTGTTAAAGTTGTGAAAAAGTTCAAATTTTAACTAAGTTAAAGAGTTTGAGCAAAAAGACAGATTGAAATTAAAAATGGTTAGAGTTTAAAATGTTACTCTTTTAATTATTCTTTGATTGAGTTTAAAAAGAAAAAAAGTTTATAGTATTTGATTAACTCAAATATTTCGGTGCTTTAATAGTCGAGTATGTGAATGATAAATTTGGACAATATTTGTTTTAAGTAAATAATATAGATTATTTAATTTTAAGAGTTTGGTGTGTGAGAAAGATTTAATTTTAGGAAGTTTGTTGCGTGTGGATTAGTTTTATTGTGAACAAATTGCTATAAATATTCTTGTTTGTGTAGTTAGCTCCTTGAGTCTCGAAAAGGAATCGAGACCGTTGGCACCGAGTTAGCGGTGGGGAGAACTCTGATATATTAATGTTGTTGTGGTGATTTATGGTTGAAAATTTTGGAGATTAAATATGGGTGATTAATGTTTGGAAATTTTAGTGGTTCATGTTTGGTGAAATTAATGTGTTCATAATTAATAATATGAATTTTTGAGATGAAATTTATGTGTGACTTGGTGGAAAATGAATTTAATTCAATTTAGGTGTGAATGGAATTTGGAGATGTGATTTATGTGTGGCTGTGGAAATTGAAATTGGTGTGAATAAATATGTTTGAGTATGCTATGCGTTATATATGAAAAATCATTAGTGTTAAATGAGTATTAAAAATGGGGAATCTTTTAATAGTTGCATTTACTTAATGATTGTGGTGAAAAGAGTCAGAGTATGCTCATGCATTTCATAGTACATGGTGACCGTGATGGGGACATGGTGATAGTGGTGACCGTGATGGGCCACGGGATGATGCCATGTGAATTGTTGGTTCATCTTATCCTTGAGGGGATTGTCGTGTCGTGCTGATCTGTGAGAGATTGCACTCTAGAATGTGCTGATCTGTGAGCGATTGCACTCTAGAAAATTGTGCTGGTCTGTGAGCGACTGCACTCTTGTATGTCGTGCTGGTCTATGAGAGACTGCACGCTAGTAAATCGTGCTGGTCCGTGAGAGATTGCACCTCGATAATTAGTACTGGTTTGTGAGAGGCTGTACAATTATGATTTACGCCCCTCGAGGAGGGTTTTGGTTTGGAATTCCGGAATCATGCATTTTGGTATATACGCATTGCATTAGGGTGCTTGGCACGCGAGTCATGTTTGTTATAATTTGATGATTGTATATACATATTCGATTGTTGTTGTGAGTTGTCGTAATTGCTTTGAGGTGTGAAGTTGGGTTGATTAAGTTTTGATGTATTTATGTGTTCATAATTGATTTAATGAATATTCGATGTGTGATTGAGGTGTGAATTTCTGGAGATTAATTTGGTGTTAATTATGTGTTCATAATTGATAATATTAATATTTGAAGTGTTGATTGATTTAGAGCCATTTTAGAATTAAAAATCTGCATTTTCTCAATTGTATTCGGCTACGACAATGCAGTTTGTCAAAACATCATTTTTCAACATTGTTTATGCATTTTTGGACATATGAAAACCCTTTTGAGGAGTATGCTAAGACGAAAGGTTCTTTTGAGCATTTGAAAATATAAGAATTTTGCTATGTGATATTTGTTAATTTCGGTTGGCGTCCTTTACAATTATTGTGGAAATCTGGGCTTTGCTCTCAGATGAGAAACATGATCATCCTACAGGTTAGTACCCTGTAGATGGGAAAGTTGTTAGTCATACCTGACTAAAGCTGTGTCAGGAGGATCTTGCGGGGCGCGTGGAGATCACCCGGGTTGTGTAGTTTTTGTAGCATGATCAGATTAGGTGGTTGTATAAGGACTAGATGTCTTTCTTTTATGATTGTATTTATTTCATTTTGGAAGATTGTATCCCTGCTTAAACTGTTTGATGTCTTTTCTTTTGATGGGTCCATGTTTCACTTTTTGATGTGACGTGGGGAAAGTTAAAATCTATAATTAAGTATTATAGATCTTATTGATCTCTATTTGAAATAAATTAAAACAAGTATTCAAATTATTATAAATAATGTTATGGAAAAAAAATTGATACAATTAAATATCCATATATAAAGCGAATTAATAGAGAATGATCAAAGAAATTAGAGATTAAAATAAAAACATATCATAAAAACAAATTTAAAGACTCCCTAACCAATGGATTAATCTAAGGTTAGCTTTCCTTAGAAGGTTTTGCAAATATGAAATTCAAAAATATAAACTCAAAAACGATGACCGACAAAAACCGTGCTTCTTAAAGATTTTAAAAATCTTATTTATATGCTCTCCCTAGGTCAATCTAGATTACTAAAACTTTGAAACCAAGAGTCACGTCCAATAGATGATAATCAACTCAATAATAATAATTTTATATATTAAAATCCACAATAATTATTTTTATCCTAGTAAATCACATTCTTTTCACTAAGAAGTCTGAACGGGGCTTTTGTGTCAATATAAGAGATTATTATTGTTGAAGTTGTGGGATTTTAGAGAAAAAGAGGAGAGAAAATAATAAGGGTTTGAATATTATTGATAATAACTTAATGCTGAATTGATTACAAAAGATTCAATACTAATCTCTATTTATAGAGAAACATAGACTCAATCCTAAATCAGGAATAAATCATAATAATAATGAGAGATATTGTAAGATATCTCTATGATTATAAATTGATCCTAAGAAATAACTCAAGATACTCTAATATAATATAAAAGATCTTATAAGATATTTTCTAATATTTTGACACTCCCCCTCAAGCTAAAGCTTACTAAGCTTTAGATTGTTACAAGAAAACAATACTTTGCTCCGGAAAATAATAAAAAAGATGGAAAGGCAACTCAGGGATGCAGGTGAAGTCGAAGAGAATTGCTATAAACATAGCCTAGCCAGATAGCTGGAATGATCATCAGCATGAGAGAAATTCATGGCAAGCAGTTGAACAAAGCAAGGTTCGTCCTTCTAAAAAAAACACTGCATTTGGAAGCTTCAAACCAATAATATCAGAGACTCAAAATATTTAAACTTGAATTTACTTCAAGGAGAGAGAGGCATGCTTCAAGGAGAGAAAGGCAAGACCAGTACATCTGGGACAAAGATAGGGCCAGTGCATATGGGACAAATTGTCATGCTAAAGTGTGAGTCATGAAAATAAAAGACATTGTTAGAATAACCATCAATGAAAAAAGTAGTCATCACTAATATGATTCATCAGTGGGAAAAGAGACACCACCAGAATGATCATCGGTGGTGTAAGACCCATAATTTTTAAGTGTATTTTAATGAATTTTTGGTATTGAACTCAAGGGATTTTTGGCCAAGTTATTAATATTTTGGAGTTTATATGATCAAAAAGATATTTTGATACCAATTAGAATTACTCTTCGATAAATAAATTAATTTAACTGCGGTGAATCTTTTGCGAAGAGTTTAATGCGTTTTGGGTGAAAGGATAATTTAATAAATATCTAAAGGTTTTGAGATATTTGTTAATTATAATTAATATATATATATATATATATATATAGAAAAGGAAGGGAAGGAATTGAAAAGAAAAGAAATAGAAAGGAAAGAAAAAGGAAGAAAGGAAAAGAGAAGGAGAGAAAACAGAATTCCATCTTCTTCCTCCTCTACCTCGCGAAAACCATTTTTCTCCCTTCCTCCATTGTTGCTCGTTTTTGCTTTCTTTTCTTCCCTTAGATTTCGAAATTGATAGTGGGTGATAGGGCAAGGATTTCTCAACTTCACTCTTCCTCTTTGATTCGAAAACGGAGAAAAACGGTATTAGGGATTCAAACTCAAATCTCCCCGTTCCATCTAGATCTAAGCGTCATTTCAAGAAGTGATAGAAGGGAAAGTTGCTCACCACTACACTATGGTGCTAGTGAGCTAACTTTAGAAGCGGCGTTGCGAGCATAGATTTGTACCGAATTTGCTCACGGTACCGAAATGGAACGAAAAAGCTAAACTGAAGGTAAGGGCTCCTTCCAAACTTTTAGTTTGCATTTAGGGCCTTATCTGTAGTTGTGTGGACAGGAATTTGATTAGGGTTGGTGTATTGAATTGGGGAAAATGAATTTAACTCATTTATGTATAATTTTGAGTAAATGAAATTTGATGTATTTGAGTGTTATGATTGCGTTGATTTGTGTTCATCGTACGTGGCGTGTTCATACTTGATGTTTGTTGATTGATGTCGAAATTCATGATGTTGTAGTAATTGTGTTATAAGTGTTAAGTGTTATGTTTTGGAATTTGGTGATAGCATGTTTGATTTCAAAACTATTTCGAAACTCATGATGTTGTAGCGATTGCGTTATTAGGGCTAAGTGTTAAGATTTGGGATTATGCATGAATGTGATTGAGTTAGTTTATGAATTTTTGAAAGAATACACAGGGAAATCGCTTTACCCAATCGATTTTGTAACATGTTTTTCAAAAACCATTTAAGAAATCGATTTGCCAAATCGGTTGGATTCATTACAGGGGCTCTGTCTTTCACGAAATCGATTTGCCAAATCGATTGGATTCAATACAGGGGCTCTGTCTGTCAGGAAATCGATTTACCCAATCGATTGAGTCAATCGATTTACCCAATCGATTGATTTAAGCCCAGAGTTTAGTTTTCACTAAAAACTTTCAGGAAATTGATTTCCCCGATCGATTGGCTTAGTGGAAAATCTTATTTTGAGTTAGATAATTGATTGCTCAATTGATTTATCAATGTTTTGGTGAGTTATGTATTACTTGATGGATTGAGAACTTTCTTTTGTTTTCATTTATATTTGGCATGCATTACATGAACTTTTAGCATGTGGAAAATCCTTCTAAGATGTATGATAAATTGAAAAGGTTATTTGTGCATTGAAAAGCTTAAATGTTATGTGTTAACTGTTAATTTCGGTTGGTGACCCTTTACAACTGTTGTGGAAATCTGGGCTTTGCCCTCAGATGAGAATCAGGATGATGCTACCGGTTCGTACCCTCCGGATGGGAATGTGGATGGGAGTGCTTGATTGGAGCTACGTTAGGAGGATCTCACGGGGCGCGTGGAGATCACTCAGGGTGTTTAGTTTTTTGTAAAATGATCAGACTAGGTTGACACAGAGGGAACATATGTCTTTCTTTTGGGTTGCTTTTATTTTTAAACTGGAAGACTGTACCACTTTTGTTATGTAAATATTTTGAATTCATATTTTGAGAACTTCTTCCGCTGCTTGTAAATTATAATGACTTAATTATGTTATCCAAAGGTGTTACGTTATTTATCTCTTTGTTTTATTTTAACTTCTTTTAAAAAAAAAATACACCCTCGCTTTGAAAAACGGGGTGTTACAGGTGGGAATAAAAGCCACTGTTATAATATATTAGTAAGAACTAAATTGCATGACAAACACCAAAGAGGAAGCAGCACGACTCTAATGAAACGAAGCCATGATCGATCAACCGAGTGACAAAATGCATCCAAAACAAAAGAGACAATGGTTGTTTCAGAAAATTTGCTTGAATACTTTTCCAGCAGTGATCTACTCGCATGAGAGAGATTAGTAGCGCGTGTGACGGCTTTTGGCGACGCGCTTTCAAGCATGACCTGATTTGGAGATGACTGCTATTCGCAGAAAAATTTGCCGAAAAATAGAGGTAGCAGCGACAGTAGCAAATTGAATGGAAAACGAGTGAAACATGTCGAAATGTTGGAAAGAGAAACTATGATTATATTCCCTAACTGTTGGGAACTCGGCAGCGGAAAAGAGGTGATATCGGTCAAGGAGGATTGAAATAGGCTCTGATACCATGTTGAAGTTGTGGGATTTTAGAGAAAAAGAGGAGAGAAAGTAATTGTCTATTGGAAAGTTGGTGATCAGAATTGTAGGTATGGTATGACCTCAGTTTTATAGTAGAAATGCAGAATAATGCCTATTCTAACAATACTCTAAACAAACTACCAAATTCCAAGTTTGTTAAACAAAGATTAATCAAGGTCCCAAAGAATCAATCCTAATGAACATCAAACAATACCAATTATTGTTTAAATGGAGAAATGCATCATAAACAATTATTATTCAAGATATTGATTAACATACAATCATGCAAAGATAATCAATCATGTAAAGTCAATTAGCACAGAATCTTAATCATGCATACAATCAATATCAAACACATAATAATTGCAGAAATTTAAAAGAGATAAAAGATAATTGCAGAATTTTTATACTGGTTCAGCCGCCTCGTGACGGCCTACGTCCAGTCCTAAGATCGAACCTGATCTTAGCCTTTCCAATAGAACATCTCAGAATCAGTTTACAGATTTTACACAGCGCCTTGCCTCAATCTTAAACTATTCTTCCTATTCTATTTTTCTCTCCCTTAATCCCACAATTTAAATCCCATAAACTCTTCCAAGATTTCAGTCAAGTGTCTTCTTGTTGACAGCCCTCAACCCAAAAGATCACCACCAGTAGCAATTGGATTTTCTCAAAGTTGCTTGATTACAGTAATGGTTTACAGAAATTCGAAACAGAACAATTTTACAAAGTTCTTGAACTTTCTTCTTCTCAAAGCAGTCTTTCTCTCTTCAGTCTTTTTCAATCCTTGTTTATCACAAATGTAGAATGTTCATGGCTGACAAGATGTTCAAAGTAATATCGGTGTGAGAAAGTGTTATTGGTATATGATGTATACAAGTTATGACAGTTGTATGTTGTGTATGTGTTATGAGAAGAAGAAAATGAAAATAGTTTATATAGTTTCAGGAAAAACAACACATGAATCGATTTATTCAACCGATTCATTAAAGTTATAAAGCATACTAATCGATTTACCAAATCGATTTCGCGAATCTTGAAACTGTATAAACTAATCCATTTATCTAATCGATTATTTTAATGAGTTCTTCAGACCTGAATAGCAGTTCATATTTGAATCGATTTGCCTAATCGATTTGGAATGTTTTGTTCCAACAACGAGATCAAAACAATCGATTTACTCATTCGATTCAAACATTCGCATTGTCCTTAAGTCATCTCTGTTACTAAAACTTTTGTACCAATCGCTTTAGTCAATCGATTTCACTGGTCACAGGGACACAATGATTTTCACAAATCGATTTGCCTAACCGATTTGACTAGTTCCAGAGAGTTGGCTTAAATCAAGGTAATCGATGTGCCTAATCGATTATGGACTTATGTTTGAAGAACATTTTATCAGTTGGTTCATTCAATCGATTTACCAAGTCGATTGATGCCAAACTTATTTCAAAAGAAATATATTAATGGATTGTGCTAATCGATTGTGTATGTCCCAGACCAAGATTATTTTGAAACTTATTTTATTAAATCGATTTGCCTAATCGATTAGTGAAACATTGGCTTGGTTCTGTAACTCTCACAATCGATTGTGTTAATCGACTTCAACAATCCAAATAGTCTTGTGATTGGAACAATCGATTTGCCACATCGATTGGCCTACAAAACAACATGCCACTGACTTGCACAATCATTTTAAATAAAATAGCCAATCAATTTGTCTAATTGATTTAAGACAATCAGTTTAGACTTGTGATAAGAACAATCGATTTGCCAAATCGATTAGCCTGCAAAACAGCATGCTACTAACTTGCACACTTAATTTCCAATAAATGTGCAAATTGATTTGCCTAATCGATTGCTTGTTCACTAAATTCACATTTACATACAACCCTATTACAAAATCGATTTCACTAATCGATTTGCTTAACGAATCTTCAAACTTTTGTTGATTCCTTGAGTTCCAAGCTATTGTCTCAAGTTTGTAGGGTTGAGTTGTTGTTCCTGAAATTTTTCTCAGTTCACAATGTCAGATTTATTTCATGATGTATGTTTGTCAATAATATCAAAAATCGACTTATGTCTAACAATATCCCCCTTTTTGTTTTAAGTGACAAACATGCAATTTTAACATGAGAAACATTTCAAGGAAAGACATTATAATTACAACCATATAGAGAAGCTCCCCCTAAATATGAGCAGTCATGCTTTTCATACAATGGAATTAGGGTTAGAGCTATAAAACAAAACAGATCGTATCAGAGTAATTTGCAAATTGCACTAGTATCAGATCAATCAATATCATATCAATTTGCCTAACAGTAAATTGATCATTCTTGTAGCAGTATCAGAGCGTAACTCAAGTAAATCATATTGATCAATTATAGCAATGTCAGAGCTAACATCAACACTAATTTTTAGAGCACTAAGAAAGTAGTGATATCAGAATATCTCAGAGCATAAGTACTAATATCAGATCAAAAAGTAACAAGTATCAGTTGCAGATGTAAGTTTTGTCAGCAGTGGAAGTAATTCAAAATCACAATACAAAAAAAATATAATACAGTGAAGTATCAGAGTTAATTCAAAAACATGATACAAGTTATAAATTTTCTCCCCCTTTGTTAGTTAATTCAAATAGAGGTAAAGGAGAAGACTCAAAAGTTTTCTCCCCCTATGTTGGTAGCAAAACTGAATACTGCTGGTCGCTATATATTGAAAATAGAACAGATTAGTAACAAAAGTAGTTTGTAAAACAAATTGTATCAGAGCAACCAAAGAAATGGATTATGGCACATAATAGAGATCATCAAAATAAAATGGAACAAACAACTTGATCATAAAATCAACTCTTTATATTCATTCACAAGAAGATACATCCAACTAAATCACTACACATAAAGGAAAAAAAACGCAAAACAACTAAGAAACTAAAATCCTAAACATCTAGATTTGGCTGGCCCTCATTATTATCTAGGGAAGAGGCTGAGACCGCTGTATTACCCTCAGCAGGTGTCTCCTCAACATGAGGTTCAACACTATCTAAGTGTGTCGAAAGTGGTTCTTCAGTTGCTTGTCTCCCAATCTCAGCAACATCACTGAAAGACATTTTAATGCCTAGATGTTCCTGGATTGCTGCCACATCCTGTGCAACCAGGTTTAGGTCGGATTGAAGCTTTTGTATTGCAGCCTCCATTCTTGCATTTGACGCCTCCACCTTGGCGTTGTGGGCTGCTTGCGCTGCCATGAATTCCAGCAGTTTGGCAAGCACTTCAGAACTTGCTGTAACTGACTCAGTAGCTGGTGGTCCAGTATTTTGCTGAGTTTGTTCAACATTGGTTTGAGGACGCTTCCAAATGCCGTTCACTCTTCGCAGCTGCATTTGATTCACGATGGATTCACCAAATGTAAGAATGGTCTTGGACGTTTCTTCACCCTTGAACGATACCTTGACGTGTTCAAGAATCTTCGTGATCAGCTGTGTAACACCCCGTTTTTCAAAGCGAGGGTGTATTTTTTTTTAAAGAAATTAAAATAAAACAGAGAAATAAATAAGGTAACACCTTTGGATAAATAATTAAGTCATTATAATTTACAAACAGTGGAAAAAGTTCTCAAAATATGAATTCAAAATATTTACATAACAAAAGTGGTACAGTCTTCTAGTTTAAAAATAAAAGCAACCCAACAGAAAGACATATGTTCCCTTTGTGTCAACCTGGTCTGATCATTTTACAAAACAACTAAACACCCTGAGTGATCTCCACGCGCCCCGTGAGATCCTCCTAACGTAGCTCCAATCAAGCATTCCCATCTACATTCCCAATCGTAGGGTACGAACCGGTGGGATCATCCTAGCTCTCATCTGAGGGCAAAGCCCAGATTTCCACAATAGTTGTAAAGGGTCACCAACCGAAATTAACAGTTAACACATAACATTTTAGTTTTTAAATGCACAAAATATCCTCTCAACTAAGCATGCACCTTAAAAGGGTTTCCCATATGCTAAAAGTTCATATAATGCTTGCCAAATGTAAATGAAATCAAAATAAAGTTCTCAATCCATCAAGTAATACATAACTGACCAAAACATTGATAAATCAATTGAGCAATCAATTATCTAACTTAAAATAAGATTTTCCACTGAGCCAATCGATTGGGCAAATCGATTTCCTGAAAGTTTTTAGTAAAAATTGAACTCTGGACTTGCATCAATCGATTGGGGCAATCAATTTCGAGAAAGACTGAGCCCCTGTATTGGCCAATCGATTGGGCAAATCGATTTCGTGGAAGACAGAGCCCCTGTAATGAATCCAATCGATTTGGCAAATCGATTTTCTTTAATGGTTTTGAAAAACATATTACAAAATCGATTGGGTAAATCAATTTCGTGAAAGACAGGGCCCCTGCAACTCATCAAATCGATTGGGTAAATCGATTTCCCTGTGTATTTTTTCAAAAATTCATAAACTAACTCAATCACATTCATGCATAATCCCAACTCTTAACACTTAGCACTGATAACGCAATCGCTACAACATCATGGGTTTCGAAATAGTATTGAAATCAAACATGCTATCACCAAATTCCAAAACATAACAATTAACACTTATAACAACAATTACTACAACATCAGGAGTTTCGAAATGGTATTGCCATCAAACATGTTATCACCAAATTCCAAAACATAACACTTAACACTTATAACACAATTACTACAACATCATGAGTTTCCAAATGGTATTGCATTCAAACATGTTATCACCAAATTCCAAAACATAACACTTAACACTTATAACACAATACCCACACGGACAAAATGAACCAACAATTCACAATTTACCAGGGTGTAGTCTCTCACGGACAAACACATGTGCAGTCTCTCACGGACAAACCCCTGTGCAGTCTCTCACGGACAAACCCCTGTCCAGTCTCTCACGGACAAACACAATATACCAGGGCGTAGTCTCTCACGGACAAACACCTGTGCAGTCTCTCACAGACAAACACAATTCACCAAGAAACGTAAGTCGTAAACATACCACCTATCACGGGTCAGTACTGTTTACCGAGGTGCCACCTATCACGGGTCAGCACAACTTACCAAAAAAACGTAAATCGTAAACGTACTGCCTATCACAGGCCCGTACCATTTACCAAGGTGCCACCTATAACGGGTCTGCAAGGTTTACTAAAACAAACATTAAGTAAACAAGACATTAAGAGATTCCCCATTCTTAATTCTTATTTAACTTAAACGAATTTCAAAACAAACATTAAGTAAACGAGACATTAAGAGATTCCCCATTCTTAATACTCATTTGACTTAAGCGATTTTCAAAACAAACATTAAGTAAATAAGTCATTAAGAGATTCCCCATTCTTAATACTTATTTAACTTAAACGATTTTCAAAACAAATATTAAGTAAACGAGACATTAAGAGATTCCCCATTCTTAATTCTCATTTAACTTAAACGATTTTCCAAAACAAACATTAAGTAACTAAGACATTACGAGATTCCCCATTCTTAACGCCTAGTTAACTTAAACGATTTTCTAAACAATATTAAGTAGCCAAGACATTAAGAGATTCCCCATTCTTAACGCCCTGTTAACTTAAACGATTTTCAAAACAAATATTAAGTAAACGAGACATTAAGAGATTCCCCATTCTTAACGCCCAGTTAACTTAAACGATTTTTCACAAACACACATTAAGTAAACAAGACATTAAGAGATTCCCCATTCTTAATACTCGTTTAACTCTAATGGTTTTAAAATTCCACACATAACGAACTCAAACGTATTCACAAATTTATTACACAATTCACGCCAAAACACAACAATTCATTGCCCCACAAAAATCATTTTCACGACGACATTAAGTAAACGCAGATATTAAGAGATTCCCCATTCTTAATACTCATTTTAACTTAATGATTTTCAAAACAAAACATTAAGCAAACAGAAATATTAAGAGATTCCTCATTCTTAATACTCTTTTAACTTAACGATTTTCCAAAACAAAAATTAAGTAACCAAGACCTTAAGAGATTCCCCATTCTTAACGCCCAGTTAACTTAAACGATTTTCAAAACAACATTAAGTAACCAAGACATTAAGAGATTCCCCATTCTTAACGCCCAGTTAACTTAAACGATTTTCAAAACAACATTAAGTAACCAAGACATTAAGAGATTCCCCATTCTTAACGCCCAGTTAACTTAAACGATTTTCAAAACAACATTAAGTAACCAAGACATTAAGAGATTCCCCATTCTTAATGCCCAGTTAACTTAAACGATTTTTTTCCAAACACACATTAAGTAAACAAGACATTAAGAGATTCCCCATTCTTAATACTCGTTTAACTTAATGGTTTTCAAATTCCACACAAAACAAACTCAAACATACTTTCACATTCAATCCATAATTCACACCAAAACACATCAATCAACAAACATCAAGTATGAACACGCCAAGTACGTTGAACACATATCAACACAATAATTTCATTTATTCAAAATCACGCATACATGAGGTAAATTCATTTTCCATGAAACATTCATCAATATAACTAAAACCTACTCTAAGATTTTACCCATAAAGCCTTAGATACATTTTCCCCAAATAAATACTCCAATCCTAACAAAATTCTTTTCCACACAACTACAGATAAGGCCCTAAATGCAAACTAAAAGTTTGGAAGGAGCCCTTACCTTCACGTTAGCTGTAATGTGCGATTACAACACCGCGAGCAAATCCAGTAAAATCTCCACTCACAACGCCGCTTCCAAAGTTTGTCCCCTAGCACCGTAGCGTGGTAGTGAGCAACTTTCCCTTCTATCTCTTCGCGAAACGAGGCTTAGATCTAGATGAAACGGGGAGGTTTGTGTTTGACAGTTTTGAAATCCCTAATACCGTTTTCGAATCCGGGAGAAAGGAAGAAGCTGGAAACTTGATCTTTCTCACTCACTAGCCTTGGGTTTAAATTTTCGAACTCAAGGAAGCAAGGAAGAACGAAAATGGAGGAACGATGGAGGAAGGAGAAAGATGATAATGCGTAAGGCCGAGAGAGGAAGGAGGCGGAAAATGTTTTCTGTTTTCCTTCCACACAAACATATATACATATATTTTAATATATATATATATATATTATTTACTTTTAACAAATATCTTCAAATCCAGATATTTATTAAAATTACCATTTCACCCATAACGCATTAATTTGTTTTTCCCCAAATCGACGAGTAATTCTAATCGAGCATCAAAATATCTTTTTGGTCTTATATACTCCAAAATATTAATAACTTTGGCTAAAAAGCCTCTGAGTTCAATACCAAAAATACACCAAAATACATAAAGTACACTTTAAAATTATGGATCTTAAAGCTGGGGGTATGGAAGTAGAAGCTTTCCCTGTGCAGCTTCCGTCATATGTCTAAGGACAATCCATGCCCAGCTCATCTTGAGCTCTTTGCACAGACCCCACAGCAACACGATGTCCAACCGTTGGACAACAGCGTGATTTTCGGACCTTGGGACAAGCATCCGTGTGAGAGCATACATCAACATCCGGTGCTGGACCTTCATTTGGCCGATCGGGAGTGAAACAGACTCAACAAACCCATCAACCATCAGGTCTTGGACTGCTGTTTGCCTCTCCAAGGAAGCTTCCCAGCCTTCATCAGCTGCGTCGGCTTCGGAGCCGCCATCGACTGAGTTTCCATGATAAGGCAGTCCCGATAGGTTCGAGAACTCCTCAAAAGACATGGAAATTTTCTTTCCTTTCACCATTTCTTTGAAACTTGTATCTGTCATCTTGAAAGTAGAATAGAAAGCTCGAATCAAGTTTGGATAAGAGTCGAGGAGCAGGATAAGAAATCTTCCAACCCATGAAACTGAAGATGGTTTTGAAAAGTAAAACCATCGTTGTCGAAGTAGGGGAAGTCCAATGTACGAGCTTCGTGAATCTTCCTCTTTATGAAAGCTGGAGGCAGCTTAAATTCCTCAGTTGGTTTGTCCTGAGTAGCTGCTGTTTTCTGTTGTGGTGTCGTCTTCTTTTGTGGCGTCGAAGAAACATTCTTTTTCTTCTTTTTCTTTTGCGATATTTCCTTTATCGCATTAGCTAGCAGTTTCTCCGTTGGTGGTTCTTTCCTTTTCTTAGACTTTCCTTGCTTGATTGCAATGCCTTTTCCTTTATCTTTTGCTAAGATTTTGTGGGTAGGCACCGAAACACATTTGGAAAGAGTAGGCGGAGGTGACGGGGTTCTTCCGCTTGAAGAAGATGATGGAGATGGAGTAGTGGGTGAGGTTCTTTTGACTCTTGCCATTTGAAGTTGTTTAGAGAATAAATCTGAGATAGAATCAGTAAGATAAAGTGTTTGTATGGATTAAAATCGTGAAATAGCAACGATTTGTAGAGGATAAGAAGCTGGAATGAAGAAGAAATCGATGTTAGGGTTTGAAAACAAGTGAGTGAAATCGATTGCCACTGTTCCTTTTATACTGCTGGGTGTGTAAATCGATTGGTCCAATCGATTTTGTTACCGTTGCTGGGGAAGATGAAAAAACTAGGGCGTAACGGCTAGTAAAAAAGTAGTAACGGTCATAAAGTTAGTCGATTACCCTAATCGATTCCCTTAGTTACTTAATCGATTGTTTCAATCGATTTCGTATCAGTTCAGCAACTTTCAAAACGGTCCAGACAGGCACCCATCTCAGCATCGATTTCCAAATCGATTCATTTGAGTGAAAATCTCAATCAAATTCAAACAATCGATTACCCAAATCGATTTCGAGTTTGCTCAGAAATCTTTCATATCAGTCCAGAAGGGAACTTATCTCTACATCGATTACCCAAATCGATTCCTTTGAATGAAGATCTCAAACACATTTAAAACAATCGATTTCCCAAATCGATTTCGAGGCAGAGTCTGGAAAAATTCTTCAACTTTGAAGTCTGGGGCCAAACTGATCGATTTTCCAAATCGATTCTTTAAACACTATATCAAGTAGTCAATCGAATTCCATAATCGATTGAATTGGGAAAGTAACAGCATCTGAAGCTTCCTGGGAATGACAAATCGATTTACCAAATCGATTTCGAGTGTCTAATTTGAGAAAATAGACATATTATGGTTCAAATCGGCTTGGGCAATCGATTTTATAAAGTCATTTTCCTGTGTATCCACAGGATAATCGATTTAACCAATCGATTTGACACAAAATTCAAATCTCACTAGGACCTATGATGCCTAGTTTCATCCTAATGTGAAGGAAGCTGTCCTTTGGCAATGCTTTGGTGAATATGTCTGCCAACTGCTCAGTTGTGTTGACATACTCTAACTTGATGTTTCCACATTGAAACTGGTCTCGGATGAAATGATGCCGAATTATGATATGCTTGGTTCGGGAATGCATCACTGGATTCTTAGTGATACTGATCGCACTTGTGTTGTCGCACAAGATGGGAACAGTTCCTAAGTCAACACCAAAATCCACCAGGTGCTGTTTCATCCACAAGATCTGAGCACAACAACTTCCACCTGCAATGTACTCAGCCTCAGCTGTTGAAAGTGCAATGCTTGTTTTTTTCTTGCTAAACCAAGACACAAGAAAATTGCCTAGTAAGTGACATGTACCTGAGGTACTTTTCCTATCTAGTTTGCATCCAGCAAAATCTGAATCCGAATAACCAACTAAAGAACAGGTTGATCCCTTAGGATACCATAAGCCGAGACACCTAGTTCCAACTAAATACCTGAAAATCCTCTTAACTGCACTAAGGTGAGACTCTTTAGGATTGGATTGGTATCTCGCACACATGCAAACACTGCACATGATGTTAGGCCTGCTTGCTGTGAGATATAGCAATGATCCTATCATACCTCTATACCTTGTCACATCTACTGGTTTACCTTTCTCATCTCTATCTAAAAGGTTTCCTTGACTCATGGGAGTATCAATGGACTTGAAGTTATCAAAACTGAATTTCTTTATCAAATCATTGCAATATTTAGTTTGACTAATGAAAATGCCTTGCTTGCTTTGGTTAATTTGAAATCCCAAGAAATATGATAGTTCACCCATCATTGACATTTCAAATTGACCTTTCATCAAGTTTTCAAAATCTTTGCACAACTTATTGTTTGTAGATCCAAAGATTATGTCATCAACATAAACTTGGACCAGCAAGATGTCATTTCCATTAGTTTTTATGAAAAGTGTCTTGTCAACATTTCCTCTTAAAAAGTTTTGTTGAATAAGGAAATTGCTGAGCTTCTCATACCAAGCTCTTGGAGCTTGTTTCAACCCATAGAGGGCTTTTGTTAGCTTGTATACATGATTAGGAAAATTAGGATTTTCAAAATCAGGTGTTTGGCTAACAAAAACTTCCTCTTGGATGTCACCATTGAGAAAGCCACTTTTAATATCCATTTGATAAAACTTAAAGTCCATTATACATGCATAAGCAAGTAGAATTCTAATGGCTTCTAACCTAGCTACAGGGGCATAGGTTTCATCAAAATCTAGTCCGTCTTCCTGATTGTAACCCTTGGTCTCTAATCTAGCTTTGTTTCTAGTGATGACTCCATTCTCATCTAATTTGTTCCTAAACACCCACCTTGTTCCTATGATGTGCTTATTTTCTGGTTTAGGTACTAAATGCCACACCTTGTTCCTCTCAAATTGGTTTAACTCCTCTTGCATAGCAAGTATGCACTCACTATCTAGTAAGGCTTCCTTAATGTTCTTAAGTTCAATCTGAGATACAAAGGCTGTAAGGTTACAAAAATGTCTAAGGTTCTTTCTAGTTGCCACTCCTTTAGAGATGTCACCTATGATGTTATCTACGGGATGGTTTCTATTGAACTTCCACTCCCTAGGTAACTCATCTACTCTAATAGGTTCAACACAGTCACTGTTGGTTGGAGGTGTAGTTTCCTTTGGTTCTATAGGTTCAGATTCTATAACTTCATCCAAAGAGGCATCAACAATAAGAGGAGTGTTGTTCAAGTTTTCTTTAAAAAGTTCATCAAACTTCACATGAACCGACTTTTCTATTGTTTTTGTTCTCTCGTTATAGATTCTATAGGCTTTGCTAGTTTGGGAATAACCTAGAAAGATACCCTCATCTGCCTTGGGATCAAACTTACCTAGGTGTTCTTTGCCATTGTTCAAAACAAAGCATTTACAACCAAAAACTCTAAAGTAGGAAATATTAGGATTTCTACCCTTGTACAACTCATAAGGAGTTTTCCTAAGGATTGGCCTAATCAAAACCCTGTTGACAACATGCGTGGCAGTGTTAATCGCATCAGCCCAGAAATACTTGGGAGTATTTGAGTCTTTCAGCATGGTCCTAGCTAACTCCTCTAAAGACCTATTTTTCCTCTCCACTACACCATTTTGCTGTGGTGTCCTAGGGGCTGAATACATGTGATGAATGTCATTCTGTTCACAGTAAGTATCAAAAGCATCTTTTTGGAATTCACCTCCATGATCGCTTTTGATAGACATTATTTTCTGACTTGTTTCGTTATGTACTAAGTTTGCAAACTTTTTGAAAACAGAAAAGGCATCACTTTTATGAGTCAGAAAATAAGTCCAAGTGAATCTAGAATAGTCATCAATTAACACGAAGCCATACAGGTTACCTCCAAAACTTCTCACTTGGGATGGTCCAAACAAATCCATGTGGATCAGTTGCAAAACCTTATTGGTTTTGACCATGTCTATTGGGGGAAAGGAAGACTTGACAAGCTTACTTCTCTCACAAGAATCACATAATCTATCCTTAGAAAACTTTCTATTGGGAAGACCTATGACTAATTGTTTACTAACAAGTCTATTCAAATGATCTATATGAATGTGTGCAACATGTTTATGCCATAACCATGTCTCATCAGCATTTGATAATAAGCAACAAACAAAATTAGCAGGCATAACAGTTAAATCTAGCATGTAAATGTTGTTAACTCTATCACCTACCAGTTTGATACTTTTATCATTTTTGTTCTCAATTATGCAAGAAAGTGGTGAAAAGCTTACTTGAAAACCATTGTCACACAGCTGACTTATACTTAGAAGGTTATGTTTCAGCCCTTCCACGTATAATACGTTTTTAATTATAGCAGTCGATTCACTGCCTATGTTACCTTCACTGCAGATCTTGCCCTTGTTGTTATCGCCGTACTTTACAAATCCACCTTCTTTTAGGCTTAGGGACAGGAACATTGACTTGTCCCCTGTCATATGCTTTGAGCATCCACTATCAAGATACCATTGGTGCCTTGTGGATCTCAAGCATACCTGCAATAAAATCAGAATTTCATTTTAGGTACCCAATGTAAATTGGGTCTTGGGGGGTCAGTTTCAACATTTTGTGTCTTGACCTTCCAAATCTGTTTACATCCTCTGTTGGCAAGTTTTTTAAATTTGCAATTGTAAACAAAATGTCCTTTTCTACAACAAAAATGACAGGTGACAGCAGAGGATGCATACTGTTTTGGTTTGACAAAGACATTATGCATATGACTAGATTTACCAAATTTCTGGTTATGCTTAACATTACCATATCCTATGCCATGTTTAGTCCTATTCTGATTAGCATGCATATTCTGGTTAAATCCAAGTCCAGATTTTACATTGACATGTCTCTGGTTGCTAAGAATGACATTCAGTTTATCCTTACTACTAGAAAACTTCAATAAATCAGACTTCAATAATGCAACAGTATTCTCAAGTTCAATGCATCTTGCAGATTTATCACGTGAGTCCTTTTTTAATTATTCACACAAGTCCTCAATCTTCCTATGATCATCAAGCATGCAACATACATTGTTGTTCAAGCATTTTCTTAGTACTAACTAACTGCTTAACAGATTTAATATATTCAACATGCAGTTCATTAAATGCATCTTGCAATTCATCAAAAGAAGGGTTATATTAAGAACTTACCTCACTTTTTGAATGAGAATCTGTGTTAGCCATAAGGCACAAATTTGCTTCTTCAGTTTCGGAAGATGTAGAGGATTCTTCATTGTCATTCCATGCAATATATGCTTTTCTATTTTTTTGAGCAGGTTCCTTGCCTTTAGTTTTGGAATTCCTGTTTTTGTTCTGCAACTTGTAACAATCAGCCTTTATATGACCAGTTTTTCCACACTCATAGCATGTGATTGTCTTACTGTCATTATTCTTCGAACTGGATTGTTTTCTGAATTTACTGTCTTTCTTTTTCAAAAATTTCTTAAACTTCTTGACAAGTAACCCAAGTTCAGGCTCCTCATCATCCTCACTGCTTGATTCATCTGAGCTGCTCTCATGTTCAGATTTAGAATGATGTGTTTGGGCTTTCAACGACAATCCTTTTCGTTTTCTATCAGTTTGCTCAGCTTCATTGAGTCTATGTAATTCCATTTCATGCTCCCTCAACTTTCCAAACAATGTAGCTATTGTCATGCTTCCTAGATCCTTTGATTCTGCAATGGCAGTGATTTTTGGTTGCCATTCTCTAGTCAAACACCTCATCACCTTGCTAATTTGCTGATCATTATCAATCTCCTTACCTAAGGCATTTAGGTTGTTGACTATGTGCGTAAACCGGGTCTGCATGTCGTTTACTGATTCTTCTTTCTTCATGCTAAACAGTTCGTACTCGTGCATGAGAGTATTTATTCGAGCTCTCTTTACGTCTGTGGTTCCTTCATGCGTCTGCTGAAGTGTGTCCCATATTTGTTTTGTTGTCTTGCAATTGGAGACTCTGAAGAATTCATCATGACTCAAGGCGGCAATTATAATGTTCTTGGCTTTGGCGTTGTACCCAACTTTCTTTTTGTCATCCTCAGACCAGTCACTTTTAGGTTTCAGAATTGCTGATTCACCAGTACCTGCTATGGTTGGCACAAAAGGTCCATTTTCTACAGCATCTAGAATATCAATTCCACTAGCTTCAAGAAAAATTAGCATGCGTTGTTTCCAATACATGTATGCGGCCCCGTTAAAGGCAGGGGGCCTAGCTAATGACGCACCCTCTCCTAGGAAATCAGAGGTCATGATCCATTTTTTTTTGAGAAAAACAACTCTAATAAAAAGGCAGGCTGTTGATGCCAAATGTAGGTATGGTATGACCTCAGTTTTACAGTAGAAATGCAGAATAATGCCTATTCTAACAATACTCTAAACAAACTACCAAATTCCAAGTTTGTTAAACAAAGATTAATCAAGGTCCCAAAGAATCAATCCTAATGAACATCAAACAATACCAATTATTGTTTAAATGGAGAAATGCATCATAAACAATTATTATTCAAGATATTGATTAACATAAAATCATGCTAAGATAATCAATCATGTAAAGTCAATTAGCACAGAATCTTAATCGTGCATACAATCAATATCAAACACATAATAATTGCAGAAATTTAAAAGAGATAAGGGAAAGAAAAGTGTACGCAGATTTTTATATTGGTTCAGCCGCCTCGTGACGGCCTACGTCCAGTCCTAAGATCGAACCTGATCTTAGCCTTTCCAATAGAACGTCTCAGAATCAGTTTACAGATTTTACACAGCGCCTCGCCTCAATCTTAAACTATTCTTCCTATTCTATTTTTCTCTCCCTGAATCCCAGAGTTTAAATCCCATAAACTCTTCCAAGATTTCAGTCAAGTGTCTTCTTGTTGACAGCCCTCAACCCAGAAGATCACCACCAGTAGCAACTGGATTTTCTCAAAGTTGTTTGATTACAGAAATGGTTTACAGAAATTCGAAACAGAACAATTTTACAAAGTTTTTGAACTTTCTTCTTCTCAAAGCAGTCTTTCTCTCTTCAGTCTTTTTCAATCCTTGTTTATCACAAATGTAGAATGTTCATGGTTGAAAAAGATGTTCAAAGTAATATCGGTGTGAGAAAGTGTTATTGGTATATGATGTATACAAGTTATGACAGTTGTATGTTGTGTATGTGTTATGAGAAGAAGAAAATGAAAATAGTTTATATAGTTTCAGGAAAAACAACACATGAATCGATTTATTCAATCGATTCATTAAAGTTATAAAGCATACTAATCGATTTACCAAATCGATTTCGAGAATCTTGTTTTTCTTAAATCTTGAAACTGTATAAACTAATCCATTTATCTAATCGATTATTTTAATGAGTTCTTCAGACCTGAATAGCAATTCAAATTTGAATCGATTTGCCTAATTGATTTGGAATGTTTTGTTCCAACAACGAGATCAAAACAATCGATTTACTCATTCGATTCAAACATTCACATTGTCCTTAAGTCATCCCTGTTACTAAAACTTTTGTACCAATCGCTTTAGTCAATCGATTTCACTGGTCACAGGGACACAATGATTTTCACAAATCGATTTGCCTAACCGATTTGACTAGTTACAGAGAGTTGGCTTAAATTAAGGTAATCGATGTGCCTAATCGATTATGAACTTATGTTTGAAGAACATTTTATCAGTTGGTTCATTCAATCGATTTACCAAGTCGATTGATGCCAAACTTATTTCAAAAGAAATATATTAATGGATTGTGCTAATCGATTGTGTATGTCCCAAACCAAGATTATTTTGAAACTTATTTTATTAAATCGATTTGCCTAATCGATTAGTGAAACATTGGCTTGGTTCTGTAACTCTCACAATCGATTGTGTTAATCGACTTCAACAATCCAAATAGCCTTGTGATTGGAACAATCGATTTGCCACATCGATTGGCCTACAAAACAGCATGCCACTGACTTGCACAATCATTTTCAATAAAATGGCCAATCAATTTGTCTAATCGATTTAAGACAATTAGTTTAGACTTGCGATAAGAACAATCGATTTGCCAAATCGATTAGCCTGCAAAACAGCATGCTACTGACTTGCACACTTAATTTCCAATAAATGTGCAAATCGATTTGCCTAATCGATTGCTTGTTCACTAAATTCACATTTACATACAACCCTATTATAAAATTGATTTCACTAATCGATTTGCTTAATGAATCTTCAAACTTTTGTTGATTCCTTGAGTTCCAAGTTATTGTCTCAAGTTTGTAGGGTTGAGTTGTTGTTCCTGAAATTTTTCTCAGTTCACAATGTCAGATTTATTTCATGATGTACGTTTGTCAATAATATCAAAAATCGACTTATGTCTAACCCCCTTTATAGGATGATCTTTAAATTTTCAATTGCATTAATCCTTTCTTTGTTAACACACCCATAATTAATTTACATATTTTTTATTAGTCAACAATAAATATTATAATGAGAACATTAATTGAAGGATAAAATTATAAAAATAACACAATTTTGCAATAAATTTAATATTATTATCCATTTTCTTAAATTATGTGATTTTATCAATAAAGTCGTATATTTAAGAATAAAGATAGTATATGAATTTTTGATACCAATATACACTTTCGATAATAAGTGCCAGTACTTCTAAGATAATAAAGACATTTCATAATTGAATTTGAAGGCAACACTAATTTACCACAAGAAAATTGATTTTTAGTGACACTCAATATTTCACTAGAAGTAAGTAGGAAATCTCCAAAGACATTAAATAAGGTTTGCCTCTTGTATCAACAAACAAGGGGTCTTCTACCTATAGTAAATTCATTGTCACAATAGCTTTTAGTTAAAGACACTTTTTAACTACAATTAGTTGATGTTAGTCCTACAATTATATATTATTGAGTGTAGCGAGAAATACTTGATCTTTGATCTATGGTTATCTCTATTACTCTATGTGCCGCAAAATACATTTATCAGTAAATATTGTTTAATTGATTTTTTATTAATGATAAGAATATAAGAAATTTGTATACTTTTTTTTAATAGAATTGACGATAATTAATATAAAAAATGTATTTAAAAATAAAATTACATATTAAAATTATTTTTAGTTTACATTTTAACCATAACAGAGATAAATCATTATTAATATGGTGATTCATGATCCATAAAAACATGATCATTATTCTTAGCAAAAAAACTTAATGAGTTTATCCGCAAGAGAGAAGCCGTAACATAAGCTCCTCTTCCCTTGAGTGTTGTTGTTAGCTCTTCAATTATGGACTGCAAGAAGCCCAAAAGAGATACCAAAAAGCCCAATCAGTTCAAGGAGTTTAAGTAATTTTAGGAAGTGCAATTAGTAGTCCATTTTATCTTTTATTTTTAACTGTTGAGTTTTTTTTTTCCTGAACTGGCCCATGACCCATTTTGTTAGAAAATCTAACTATTTAAGTGTAACGTTGTTGCTGGAAAAGGTCATGAAAATTCAGATGCAGTTTTTATGTTATTTCATTGCTTGCAACCTTAATTTTGTGAATTAGTCTTAGCATAGTCTATCAGTTGCAGCTTCTTTGTTTCCTTTTCTTCTTCAACTTGATGTCACCCTTAGTAAGTTTAGGATATCACTCAATCTCTGTCACCGCTTGATGGTCTTTCATATGGCTCTAGAACAAGGCAAAAAGACTAAAAATTAGTGACGCTATTTCTTTCACACATGGTCATGTTGAAAGTTATAATCACTGTTTTTAAAATTGAAGCGGATCAATTAGGAATGAAACCGAGTACTCCGCGGTTTGATTGGATCAAATCAGTTTGATGAGAAATAAATTTTTAATTGAATAAATTGAATCAAAAAGAGCTAAAGAGGAATAAAATACGCAACCTAAGGATGGTAGCCAATTTGATTATCACTTCACTACTTGTCGTCAATTCGTTCTTCTTCTTCTTCTTCTACTACATATGTTTATAAAGGAACATATGTAGTAATAAGTTATGAAATACATATATTGACACCAAATTTCATATTGTATATTGACATTGACATGATGTATCAGTAATGATTTGAGAAAATAAACTCATTGAATTTGAATTTAATCAATATTATCTTTGTCCCTTAATATAAAATCATTTTGAAAAATTTCTTTGTCCCTTTGTAAGATCATCTTTATATTTTCAATTGAATTAATTCTTCCTTTATTAACACACCCATAATTAATTTACATATTTTTATTAATCAACAATAAATATTATAATGAGAACATTAATTGAAGGACAAAATTATAAAAATAATACAAATTATCAATAAATTTAATATTATTATCAATTTTCTTAAATGATGTGATTTTATCAAAAAAAAAAGTCATATATTTAAAAATATAGATAGTATATGAGTTTCGTCTGATTCCAATATAAACTTTTGATCATAAGTGTCGATATTTCAGAGATAATAAAGTCATTTCATAATTGAATTTGAAGGCAACATCAATTTACCACAAGAAAATTGATTTTTAGTGATATTCAAAATATTTCACTAGAAGTCAATATTTGTAAGAGCATCTCCAACGGTGAACTCAACATTGCCTTCATTGGATGGGGTCCACTGTACCACATCATTTTGGAGCAACTAATCTATTTTTACTCCAACAGTGAACTAAACATTGAGTTCATTAAATAGACCTACTAACTATTATAAATTTATTATTATTAATAAATTAATTAAAAAAAGGTAACAGTTGTATGAAAGTATCGTTCCTTCGTGAGAGCACCGTGATGGCACTTTGGCACAACCCCAATCATGAACTCACCAAGAACCGGAAGTTACGTAACTACACGCTGGCGGACAAACTCATTTAGCTACCGTTGGAGATGCTCTATGTAGAAAATCATCAAAGACATTAAATAAGGTCTATATCGAGTATCAACAAACAAGGAGTCTTCTAACTATAGTAAATTGATTGTTGTAACACCCCGATTTTTAACAGCGAGAGTGTATTTTTTTTTTCAAAAGAAATTAAAAAAAACAGAGAAATAAAGAAACAAAATACCTTTGGATAAATATTTAAGTCATAGCACAACGACAAATAAGTCAACATAATTTACAAGCAGCGGAATAGTTTTTGAAATACGAATCCAAAGTATTTACACATCAAAAAGTGGTACATGGAACCCATCAATAATAAAATGTGAAACGGACAATATTGGTATAGGTACAGCGAGAGTGTATTTTTTTTTTCAAAAGAAATTAAAAAAAAAACAGAGAAATAAAGAAACAAAATACCTTTGGATAAATATTTAAGTTATAGCACAACGACAAATAAGTCAACATAATTTACAAGCACCGGAATAGTTTTTGAAATACGAATCCAAAGTATTTACACATCAAAAAGTGGTACATGGAACCCATCAATAATAAAATGTGAAATGGACAATATTGGTATAGGTACAGTCTTCCAAATTAAAATAAACACATCCCAAAAGAAAGACATCTAGTCCCTATACGCCAACCTAATCTGATCATTCTACAAAAACTACACATCGCGAGTGATCTTCATGCGTCCCGCAAGATCCTTCTAACACAGCTCCAGTCAGGTGTGTCCAACTACATTCCCATCCATAGGGTACTAACTGGTACGATGGTCCTGGTTCTCATCTGAGGGCAAAACCCAGATTTCTACAATAGTTGTAAAGGGTCACCAACCGAAATTAACAAATAACTCATAACATTTAAGTTTTTAAATGCACAAAATAACCTTTCAACTTAGCATGCACCTTAAAAGGGTTTCCATATGCCAAACATGCATAAACAAGGTTGAAAAATGAAGTTTTTAACAAAACAACACTGCTGAATTCGAATACAGCCTTCTGTATTCGACTACACCGCAAGTCAGTAGCAAAACAACTTGTCTGTATTCGACTACAACAGTCTGTATTCGACTACACACTAAGTTAGTGGCAAAAACAACATGTCTGTATTCGAATACACATCAGATAGCAGTAGAAAAACAACAAATTTCAGCATTTTTCAGCTTTTCAAAGGGTTTTGAAATCAATCAACACTTACACACAAATCCAAACAATCACACTTAACAATTATCGCGCAATCACCACGACTTCTTGAGTTTCAAAAAGGTTTTGAAATCAATCGCACTTACACGTAATTCCAAAATATCCACACTTGGCAAATATAACACAATCACTACGACAACTTAAGTTTTGAAAAGGTTTTGCAATCAACTACACTTACACGCAATTCCAAAACACCCACACTTGGCAATTATAACACAATCATGATGACGACTTGAGTTCAAACACTCAATCATAATCTTGAATCAAGCACGACTTGCGTGCCAAGCACCCTAATGCACTGCGTATATGCCAAAATGCATGGACTCAGAATTCAAATCAAACTCTTTGGGAGTAGAAAATCATAATTATACAGTCTCTCGCAGACCAGCACTTATTACCAAGGTGCCACCTATTACAGGCCCGCACGATTTATTAATTTTTAGCCTGTCACAAGTCTTAAACCTCAATTCCAAACAAAACCCTCCGTCAGAGGCGTAAATCCTAAACGTGCAGTTTCTCACGAACGAACACGAGTGCAGTCTCTCATGGACAAACACGGGTGCAATCTCTCCCAAACAAACACCATTTTCAAGGGTGTAGTCTCTCACAGACAAACACCAGTGCAGTCTCTCTCGGACAACACAATTTACTAGGGTGTAGTCTCTCACGAACAAACACAATTTACCAGGGTGTAGTCTCTCACGGACAAACACCAGTGTAGTCTCTCACGGACAAACACAATTTACTAGGGTGTAGTCTCTCATGGACAAACACCAGTGTAGTCTCTCACGGAGAATCACAATTTACCAGGGTGTAGTCTCTCACGGACAAACACCAGTGCAGTCTCTCACGGACAAACACAATTTACCAGGGTGTAGTCTCTCACGGACAAACACCAGTGCTGTCTCTCACGGAAAAACACAATTTACCAAGGTGTAGTCTCTCACAGACAAACACATGTGCAGTCTCTCACGGACAAACACAATTTACTAGGGTGTAGTCTCTCACGAACAAACACCAGTGCAGTCTCTCACGGAAAACACAATTTACCAGGGTGTAGTCTCTCACAGACAAACACTAATGCAGTCTCTCACGGACAAACACAATTTACCAGGGTGTAGCCTCTCACGGACAAACACCATTGCAGTCTCTCACGGACAAACACAATTAAGTAAAGGCAGATATTAAAAGATTCCCCATTTTTAATACCCATTTATCTCTCACAATTCGAGCGACAATCATTAAGTAAATGCAGATATTAAGAGATTCCCCATTCATAATACTCATTTAACTCTAACGATTCGGACAACAGTCATTAAGTAAATGCAGATATTAAAAGATTCCCCATTTTTAATACCCATTTAACTCTAACAATTCGAACAACAATCATTAAGTAAATGCAGATATTAAAAGATTCCCCATTTTTAATACCCATTTAACTCTAACAATTCGGACGACAATCATTAAGTAAATGCATATATTAAAAGATTCCCCATTTTTATTACCCATTTAACTCTAACAATTCGGACAACAATCATTAAGTAAATGCAGATATTAAAAGATTCCCCATTTTTAATACCCATTTAACTCTAACAATTCTCACGACAAACATTAAGTAAACGTAGATATTAAAAGATTCCCCATTTTTAATACTTGTTTAACTCTAATGATTTTCAAATTCCACACAGAACATACTCAGACATATTCTCAAATTCAATCCACAATTCACACTAAATCACATCAATTCATTTTTCCACAAAATCCACATAAACACATCTCAAAATTTATAAATATTAATTATGAACACGTCAAACACGACAACCAAAAATTATCTCAACCCACCACTCAAACACATCAAATTTCATTTCCTCAAAATCACACATAAATGAGTTAAATTCATTTTCCATGAAACACTCATCAAAATCACCAAAACCCAACTCTAAAATTTCACCCATAAAAGCATTAAATTCATTTTCCCCAAATCAACACTTCAACCCTAACAAAATTCTTTTCCACACAACCAGAGATAAGTCCCTAAATGCTAACTAAAAGTTTGGAAGGAGCCCTTACCTTAACGATTGCTTTAATGAGCGATTACCGTACCGCGAGTAATTCCTATAAAATCTCCGTTCGCGACGTCGCTTCCAAAGTTAGTTCCCTAGCACCATAGCATGGAGGTGAGAAACTTTCCCTTCTATCTCTTCACGAAACGAAGCTTAGATCTAGAAGAAACGTGAGATTTTGCGTTTAACGGTTTTGAAAACACCAACATTGTTTTTCTCCGTTTTTGAATCAAAGGAGAAGAATGAAGTCGAAGAGATGAAGTCAAGTAGCAGGGAAATGTTTTTCTTTCACTAACTTGGTTTTCTTGAAGCAAAAGGAATAAAAAGCAAGAAGAAGCAAGAAAGGAAGAAAAGGGTGAACTCGCGAGGTAGGGAGGGAAACGCTTCTGTTTTCATTCCTTTCTGTTCTTCTTCTTATTCCTTTCTAACATATATATTTGTATAATAATTAAACCTAAATCAATAAATATCTAAATATCTAAATATTTTAGATATTTATGAAAATCATCACTTCTCAAACCATTTTGATAAAAATATCTACTCTCGTCACAACTCAATTGACAGAAATTTTTTTCTGCAAATAGAGATATTTTTAACAAAATTGTTCGGTATTAAATTATTAGTAATGTAAATAAATTATTCTCCAATAAATTATTTTAATTCAATTTCAAAAAGTATATTTTTGGCATTTAACTCATTAAATACCAAAAACAGGGCTAACAGCCTCAGAACTCAACACAAAATATTCTAAAATTGTACAATTTAGGATTTAAAAATTATGGTTCTTACAATTGTCACAATAACTTTTAGTTAAAGACACTTTTTAACTACAGTTAGTTGAGGTTAGTCCTACAATTATGTATTATTGAGTGACAAATACTTGATCTTTGAGCCATGGTTATGTCTATTACTCTATGTGCCGCAAAATACAATTATCTGTAAATATTGTTTAATTGATTTTTTTATTAATGATAAGAATATAAGAAATTTGTATACTTTTTTTTTAAATAGAATTTACAATATTTAATATAAAAAATGTATTTAAAAATAAAATAAAATATTAAAACTATTTTTACCTTACATTTTAACCATAATAAATATAAATCATTATTAATTTAGTGATTCATGATCCATAAAAACATGATCATTATTGTTAGAAAAAAAATCTAACTGAATTTGTTTTTGAGAATTCTTTTGTACTAAACAATATAAGTATTGCTTAAAGTTATAAAATACTACACTATAATTAAAATTCGTGCAATTGATCACACCACAACTTTTATTGTCTCTATCATTACTCTTTTTACAACTTTAGCTAGACCTTACTTCACTGTGCAAACAACATATAAATGTTGTCCAAATTCTATTTGGAAACAGTTTTAAATTGTTGCATTGGCGTTTCTTATTCAACAATTTATTATTGTTTTCTTAAATATCTTTAAATATAATTTTGAAATGATGCATTATTTCAAAGAAAAAATTAATTTGTCAATAAAAATTTTGACAATAATTTTTATATCTTTCATCCTTTATCTTTTAAAAAATTTAAAAAAATAAGTTTTCATTTAAAAAAAATTAAATTAAATCATATACTGGACATTATAAAATAAAATAAAAATAAGGTGTATATTTTATGTAATCATAAAAAAAAGTAAAAAAGAAAAATCACATCAAAATTGATTGAGTTAAAATCAATAGGACCAATCACTTATAAAAGAACTAAAACTAAGAAGTTAAAATTAAACGGTCAAAATGGTATGATTTTAAAATATAGGATTAAAAGGGTATTTTAACGAAACATAGAAGATAAATAAAAATTAAAAAGTTTATTATACTATTCATTATATTAATAAAAACAAAAAATGTTATTATTTTTTATCCATTCTCTTCGCAACATCAACCCTACCGCCCTTATGTTCACCCAAACTCAACTTTCAAACCCATAAAAACAATCTAAATGTAGCATTGACAACAACAAAACATAAAAAATAACACCTTTCCATTTTCCTTTGACATTCATACTCTATTTTTATTTTTCAATTTTCTCACTCAAATCTATCTGCTCTCTCTTTCAACCCAACACCAACTCACCATCCCACAATCAAACACTAAACACACAAAAATAGGGTTTAGACTGAACATACAATAAAATAACAAGAAAAATAACAATATTTTTATCCATTATCCAGCTTATAAAAGGAGTAAAATTGATCTTTGAAGGTGCAATAAGAAACTTAAAAGCAAAAATAAAACAAAAAAAGGAGAAAAAGATGTAGAGGCTATAAATTTGTTCCGATAATTAAATAAATATAGAGCTTTTATCAAATACTTTCAAGGGATTATATTTCTCAACTCAATTTCACCAATAGATATGGTGGCCATGAAATAGCCGTCAAAGTGGGATGGCTAACAAAAAATTTCTTTATTAATTTTTTAAATTTAAATAAAACGAGTAATAGATTGCGAAGAGAGAAAAATATTGGTGGCGATTTCGTGACCAAAGGAATCGAGATGATGAAATGGTTGTAGAAAGAGTTGGTGGTTATGGTGATATATTGAAGAATAAAAAGTATTTGGGTAACAATTAAGATTGTTCTTAATTAGTTTTTAATTGAATTAAAAAATAAACGATGAAAGATACTTTTCTTATTAGTGAAACAACGTTTTCTTTTTTACTTTGCTTAAGAATTCATGTTCCCATATATTCACCTCACATATATTTGGTTTTTGATTTGTTTTTAATGGTATTTCATAAATAATATTAATTAAATTCATATTCATATGGATTAAAAAATATTAAATAATCAAATTATCAAGCCACATCATCATGTTTTGAACATCAAATTTAAATGAAAGATCAAAAGTGAATAATCTAACATGATAGGGGTATAATCTAAAAGAAACTACATGACCTAAAATCAAATTTGCCTTATATTGCATAAAAATAAAACCACTATTTTTTCTTAATTTTAATTAAGTCATTCTTAGATTTTCTTTGACCTTTTAAATATTAATAAGTTTGGTCTTTTAAACAATAAACATTTTAATCTATTAAATTTATTTTATTTAATCTCTTAAATAATGTTCGAAAAATCAAACAATCATCAAATCGATAAAAATAGATCAAATACACTTGAACTAGTAATAATTAAATAATAAATTTTAACATTTTAATATATAATCTAAAAGTGATATACTAATATTTTGTATTCTGTATATGTATATGTAGAAAGAAAAAACAAAATTTATGACTTGAGATGTCAAAGTACACCGTGAGGTGTCAATAATCACAATAAAAAATTAATAGTGGTGATAAACTTGAGTACTACACATCTAAGTCAAAAAGAAAAAACTCGAATGCTTTTAAAAAAGAAATAAAAATGGCAAAATATGAGTCTAACTCACTTAGAGACTAGAATCTATTTACTTGGATTTTAAGACACGCCCCATATTTAGTAAGGCATGACTGACTTATTTTAGGAGCAACAACGACTAATTTTTCCCGATCTAGTTTTTTAGCTGCAACTTTGGCAGCTTTATTACCCTTCAGCTTTTGAAGTTTTGCAACTTTATTACCCTCAAATTTTTAAGGTTTGCCCGCTTTATTTTGCGATGCAGGTGGTTTATTTGATTGAATCTGAAAAAATAAGGTTAAATGTTAGTTTATTGAATCTGAAAAAATGACAAACCTTACGGAATAAATATGGCAAACATTTTCGGGCGATGTAATTGACTCGTTTTTGGGAATCTTTTTATCATTCCCTTTAGGCATTTTCAGAATCTAAATATAAATGTGAAATTTGTTGGTAGAATGGCCTCTATCCTTAGGAAGTTGTACACAATATTATTAACCAGATTATCCAATTCCTTCCTAAGTGATGAACTTAATATCAAAACCAATTTGTTTAATATTAATTCCAATTTAACAATAATAGATTCAAAACTTATTCAAAACTGAGATTCAAGAACACATGTATTATCAAGATAAAGAGTATAGAGATAGAGAAGTGTGCACCAGAGATTTTTATATTGGTTCAACTATCTATTCGATAGTCTACATCCAGTCTCGAAATCACTTACTGATTCCAGCCTTTACTAGAAATGATTTGAGTATGTTTACAAACTTTCCAGCACTTCAATGCCTATACATCTAACTCAACATCAATATACAACAACAACCAATCTATCCTTAAGAACTAATCACCAAGCTCTAGCAATATCAGATTGAGATCTGTTTTAGATGATCACACACACTCTAAAAGATGACCACCAGTTTCAAAATACTGGATTTCCACTCTCTTTCTTTTACAAAGATGGTTCTTTCAAAAAGACTAAAACACTTGATTCAATCACAATGAATTCTCATACTAAGTATTTTCCATTAATGTTTGTGAGTTATAACAATTTTTCTCAAAGTATAATTTTCGAAAAGCTAATGAAATTCTTTCAATTCTTTCTATCTATTTTAAAAATTGTGATTGATTCAATTTATATACTTTTAGAAAAACTTCAGACAAATCGATTTCCCAATCGATTTCCTAATCGATTTCATTTTTCTTGTTTTTCTTGAAATTCTTGAAATAGATGAACTAATCGATGTTTTTAATGCATATATCAGAAACTGATACTCAGTTTATATCAGAGTTGATTGAATAATTGATTATAATTGTTTTGTTCAAAATGCGAGATCAAACAATCGATTACTCAGTCGATTCACTTTCATTAACATAATCGATTTGGCAATGGGCTAATTTCTCCCTATAACTCAGACACTTAATCAAATTGATTTGCCAATCGACTGATTTGTCCCTGTAACTCAGATATTTAATTAAAATTGATGTGCCAATCGATTATGCAATATGTTTCTGATAAATGATGAACTAATTCATTCATGCAATCGATTAACTAATTGATTAGTAGAAAGCTTGTAACTTAAGAAAAGTATATCAATTGATTGTCCAATCGATTTCTTTTAATCATAGAACACATGTATGGTAAAAACATTTAAGTAATTGATTTGCTAATCGATTAACTCAGTGAAAACTTTGTTCTATGAATCAGAAAATCGATTAACTAATTGATTTACCAATTGATTGATTAACACACTTATTTTATGATTTCAGTTTTAATTGGCAAATATTAGATGTGTAAAATCATAATGATGAATCTAACTAATAAACACTATGAACAATAGACAAATTTACACATAATCTTCAAGCCTTGTATGATATGATCAATCTTTGCTTGATTGCTTGAGATCCAAGATTTGTCCAAGTGTAGTGTTTGATTCTTTCACATAATCTTCAAGCCTTGTATGATATGATCAATCTTTGCTTGATTGCTTGAGATCCAAGATTTGTCCAAGTGTAGTGTTTGATTCTTTCCTGAAATGTATATCAACCCAAACTATTAGATTAATCAGATAATGCATATACATTGTATGTTTGGAAGTTATATCAAAATCATAGTCAAGGAGGCACATATCTTACAATCTCCCCCTTTTTGATTAAATGACAAACATACAATTTAACTTTGAGTTTACATTTCAAAATTAAAACTTAACTTTATCATAACTCTTATTTAAAACTCCCCCTGAATTATAGAATTCATAATTCATTTCAATTTCAAATTTCAGATTCAATTTTCAGTATACGTGATAAGATAAGCATAAGCACAATTTAAATTCATTCAAATTCTCCAAGTTAAATTCATTCAAATTCTCCAAGTTAAATTCATTCAAATTCTCCCCCTTTGTCATTAAATTCAAAAAGATAATCCAAGAGAGAATAATGATTCAAAAGCTATTACAAGAGATATATTGAAAAAAAAGAAAAAATTACAAAACAACAAAGAAAACAAAAGCCTAAACAACTAATCTAGGGCTGTTCCTCATTATCGCCAATGGGAGAGGTAGAGACTGCTATATTAGCCTTAGCATGTGTCTCCTCACCATGAGGTTCAGAACTATCAAGGTTGATAGGGGTTGTTTCTTTAGTTGCTTGTGCGTCAACAACATTATTATCAGGTTGCTCAGGTTGAACATCATTCTGTTGCAGATTAGTAGTGGGGGAATGAGGTTTCAATTACAGTTGCCTCCAACGGCTAGTATTTTTGCAACAGTCATATTGCAAATCGATTCCCAAATCGATTTTCTTAGGTAAATGTTCAATGGATAAATCGATGTCCAACTCAATTTCCATATCAGTTCAGGAAAACTTCTCATAACAGCATCAATTTCCAAATCGATTTCTTTAAAGATATTGACCAGTGTAGGTATTCCAAATTGACTTATTTGGCTCACAGTTATTATAATTTGACAAAATTGATTACCAAATCGATGCTCGGGTTTGAGTTTGGAAAATTTCTCAAATCTTTGGATTTCTGGGAGAAATAATCGATTATGAAATCGATTTTTTAACACGATTTTCCATATCCTCAATCGATTCACCAATCGATTGGATTGATGTATATTTTGTCACATCGATTTTTGTTCAGCATTTATTGATACCACAGATCACTAAATCGATTATGAAATTGATTGTCGTGTTTTATATTTTGACCATTGAGAAACTTTATAGCATAAATCGCTTGTGAATTCGATTTTGTAATACTGATTTGAAATTTTGACATAGGATAATCGATGTGCAAATCAACTTATCTATTGCAAGTTAGTAAATTTAGAGAAAACATCAATGTCTCAATCGATTTTCTACAGAGATCATTTTTCATTTTTATCCATTATACCAAGTTTCATTCTAATATAGAAGAAACTTTCTTTGGGTAGGGCTTTGGTAAAGATATCAGCTAATTGATCAGATGTATTAATAAATTCAAGCATGATAATACCATTTTGGTATTGATCCCTAATGAAATGATGTTTAATCTCTATATGCTTTGTTCTTGAGTGCATAACAGGATTCTTTGTGATATTTATGGCACTTGTGTTGTCACACATTATTGGCACAGTTCCAAGATCAACACCAAAGTCAGAAAGGTGTTGTTTCATCCATAATATTTGTGCACAACAACTTCCAGCAGCTACATATTCAGCCTCAGCTGTTGAAAGTGCAACACTATTTTGCTTCTTGCTATGCCAAGATACAAGTGAATTCCCTAATAGATGGCAAGTACCAGATGTACTTTTTCTGTCTAATTTGCAACCAGCAAAATCAGAATCAGAATAGCCAACAAGAGTGCAAGTGGATCCCTTAGGATACCATAAACCTAGATTTTTGGTTCCTATTAGATATCTGAAAATTCTTTTGACTGCACTTAGATGAGATTCCTTAGGATTAGCTTGATATCTTGCACACATGTAGACACTAAACATAATGTCAAGTCTACTAGCTGTAAGATATAATAATGATCCTATCATGCCTCTAAACATGGTCATATCCACAGATTTTCCCTTTTCATCTTTATCCAAATGACAAGCTTGACTCATGGGTGTATCAATAGATTTAAATTTATCAAAACCAAAATTCTTTAAGAGATCATTACAATACTTGATTTGACTTAGGAAAATACCATTCTTGCTTTGATTGATTTGAAATCCTAAGAAGAAGGTTAATTCTCCCATCATGGACATTTCAAATCTTCCTTTCGTCATATTTTCAAATTCTTTGAAAAGCTTACTGTTTGTGGATCCAAAAATTATGTCATCAACATAAATTTGGACAAGCAGAATGTCCTTTCCCTTTTTCTTTATAAAGAGTGTTTTATCAACATTTCCTCTTAAAAAATTTTGCTGTATGAGGAAATTACTAAGTTTTTCATACCAAGCTCTTGGAGCTTGTTTCAATCCATAGAGAGCTTTTGTTAGTTTATAAACATGGTTTGGAAAAGCAGGATCCTCAAATCCTGGAGTTTGACTAACATAAACCTCCTCTTGGATATCTCCATTCAAAAAAGCACTAGTTACATCCATTTGATACAATTTAAAATCCATGATACAAGCATAAGCTAGCAAAATCCTAATTTCTTCTAATCTGGCTACTCATAATTTGTCTAGGTTACCCTACCTTCTACAGAATCGGTGAAATGTAATATGGCTTGCTTGTAATGCCCGTTGATTGTGTTTGATATGAAATTCAATGTTGATTTGATTTGTATTCCCTTAAAGCATTTGGGGCTGATCCTTGGGATGGATTGGTTGTCAAGTCATTATGTTCTATTGGATTGCGCTCGTAAGTGAATGATATTCCCATACCTGTTGTTTCTCGATTCCTCAACACCAATAAATTGAACTTCTCTTTGAAAGGGGTAGTTCAAAAATGATTTTCCCTAAACTCAAACAATATGAAGCTAGAGGTGCAGGTAGACGGGATACTTGTGGTAGAAGATTTTCCAGAGGTATTTCTCCTAGATGTACCAGGATTACCCCCAGTTCGTGATATTGAGTTCTCACTTGATGTGACTCCGGGTAAAGTTATATTTTTATTGCCCCATATAGAATGTCTCCATCGGAAGTGTAAGAGTTGAAAAATTAGTTGGAGGACCTCTTATCTAAACAATTCATATGACCAAGTGTCTCACCTGGGGGAGCACCAGTGCTTCTAGTGAAGAAGAAGGATGGAATATCCAGACTTGGTGTCGATTACCGTCAACTTAACAAAGTCAACCATCAAAAACAGGTATCCCTTGCCACACTTTAATGACTTGATGGATCAACTCAACGGAGGAATCATATTTTCAAAGATTGATCTGAAGTCAGGGTTACATCATATTGGGGTGAAAGGAAACAATGAACCAACTATTTTCAAAACTCGCTATCGACAATTTGAGTATTAGGTGATGCCTTTTGGTGTCCCCAATGCACCAACTACTTTCATGGATTACATGAATCATATAATTTACCCCTTTTTTAGACAAATTTGTGGTGGTCTTCATTGATGACATATTGATCTATTGAAAGAGCCGAGAAGAACATTATGTTCACTTACATCAAGTTTTGCATGTCTTGAAGGTTAAACGATAGTATGCTAATTTGGGAAATGTGAATTCTGATTGGAGGAGGCGAAATTATTGGGACATGTAATTTCAAGGGAAGGTATTGTTGTCAACCCAACTAAAGTATATGTCGTGGTGGCATGGAAACAACCACATACCATTTTAGAGATTTGAAGTTTTCTAGGCTTTGCTAGATACTATAGAAGTATCAATGAGGGTTTTGCCAAGATTATAGTGCCATTGACACAACTCACAAGGAAGAATCATATTTATTCATGGATGGAAGAATGTGGAAGGAGTTTCCAAATGATGAAAGAGAAACTAACTACATCATCGATGTTGGTGTTGCAACAACCAAAAGAACCATATGAAGTTTATTGTGATGCTTCTTTACAAGGGTTGGGTTGTGTACTTACGTAGAACAAACAAGTAGAAGCATATGCTTCAAGATAGTTAATGGTGCACGAGGAGCATTATCTCACGCATGACATGGAGTTGGCTGCAATAGTTTTTGCGCTAAAGATTTTGGGGCACTATATGTATGGTGCAATTTTGATGTACATAGAGACCATAAAAGTTTGATATAGTGGTTCGACCAAAAGGAGCTTAATATCCGACAGTGGAGATGGATGGAGTTCATCAAGGATTATGAGTTCACGTTGCACTATCACCCATGAAAAGCAACTGTGGTGGATGATGCCTTGAGCAGAAAGCGAGCCCATTTTTCATCCAAAACATTGAAAGGGTTAGTGTTGTTAGAGAATTTTTACGATTTCGATCTTAATTTTGAGTCCTTGTCGGGAAAAGTATAACGTGGAATGATCATCGTAGATAATAAAACAGATGAAAGAAATAAAAGCCCTTCAAGCGACCGATGAGACTATTTAGAGGATATGAAAATTGGTTGAGACTGGCAAGGCTCCCGATTTGAAATGGGTAAAGATAACATTTTGTGGTGTAATAAACGTATTTGTGTGCTCGATAATGCAAAGTTGATAAAGACTATTTTGGATGAGGCCCACAAGAGCAAATTGAGTATTCACCCTAGTACTACGAAGATGTATGAAGCAGAGATTTCGGTGGCCAGAAATGAAGAAACAAGTGGTGGAATATGTGGCGTCTTGTAACACCCCGATTTTCAAAGCAAGGGTGTATTTTTTTTAAAAAGAAATTAAATAAAACAGAGCAAGTACATAAGGAAAAGCCTTTGGATACATATTTAAGTCCTTATAATTTACAAGCAGCGGTAAAGTTTTTCGAAATATAAATTGTAAGACCCATAATTTTAAAGTGTACTTTATGTATTTTAATGGATTTTGGTATTGAACTCAGGGGCTTTTAAGCCAAAGTTATTAATATTTTGGAGTTTATATAATCAAAAGGTATTTTGATGTCCGATTAGTATTACTCGTCGCTAAATAAATTAAATTAACTGCGGCGAATCTTTTGCGAATAGTTTTATGCGTTTTGGGTAAAAGAGTAATTTAATAAATATCTAAAGAGTTGGAGATATTTGTTAATTATAATTAATATATATATATATATATATATATTATAAAGAAAAGGAAAGGAAGGAAATAAGAAGAAAGCAAATAGAAGGGAAAGAAAAAGGAAGAAAGGAAAACTGAAGGAAAACAAAAAATTTTCCGTCTCCTTCCTCTCTCTGCCTCACGCAAACTCAAAATTCCTCCTTCCTCCATTGTTGCTCGTTTTTGCTTCCTTTTCTTTCCATAGAGCTCGAAATTGATAGTGGGTTATAGGACAAGGATTTCTCAACTTCACTCTTCCTCTTTGATTCGAAAACGGAGAAAAACGGTATTAGGGATTCGAACTCAAATCTCCCGGTTTCATCTAGATCTAGGCGTCGTTTCAAGAAGCGATAGAAGGGAAAGTTGCTCACCACTACACTACGGTGCTAGTGAGCTAACTTTGGAAGCGGCGTTGCAAGCGGAGATTTTTACCGGATTTGCTCACGGTACCGAAATCGAACGAAAAAGCTAAGGTGAAGGTAAGGGCTCCTTCCAAACTTTTAGTTTGCATTTAGGGACTTACTTGTGGTTGTGTGGAAAAGAATTTGGTTAGGGTTAAAGTAAGGTTTTAGGGAGAATGAATTTTAAACCCATTTATGTATGATTTTGAGTATACGAAACTTGTTGTGTTTGAGTGATGGATTATGTTGATTTGTGTTCGTTGTTTTGACGTATTCTAAATTGATAATTGATGAAATTTGTGTTTGTTTTGTGTGGTTTGTGTGGGAAATGATTTGGAATGAAGTAGGGATTGATTGTGAAAGTATGTGTGAGTTTGTTTTGTGTGGTTTGTGTGGAAAATGATTTGGAATGAAGTAGGGATTGATTGTGAAAGTATGTGAAAGTTGTTTTTGTGTGGAATTTGAAAACCATTAAGTTAAACGAGTATTAAGAATGGGGAATCTCTTAATGTCTTGTTTACTTAATGTGAGTTTGTGAAAATCGTTTAAGTTAAATGAGAATTAAGAATGGGGAATCTCTTAATGTCTCGTTTACTTAATGTTGTTTTGAAAATCGTTTAAGTTAACTGGGCGTTAAGAATGGGGAATCTCTTAATGTCTTAGTTACTTAACGCTGCTTGAAAATCGTTTAAGTTAACTGAGCGTTAAGAATGGGGAATCTCTTAATGTCTTGGTTACTTAATGTTTGTTTTTGAAAATCGTTTCAGTTAAATGAGTATTAAGAATGGGGAATCTCTTAATGTCTTATTTACTGAATGTTTTGTTGTGGGAATCGTTTAAGTCAAAAGTATATTAAGAATGGGGAATCTCTTAATATGTCTGTTTGCTTAATGTTTGGCGTGAAAATCGTTTAAGTCAAATGAGTGTTAAAAATGGGGAATCTTTTAATAACTGCATTTGCTTAACGATTGTTGTGAATGGAGTCAGTATACGCTCATGCATTTTCATGCTTTTTGTAAATCGTGCAGACCCGTGATAGGTGGCACCTTGATAAATAGTACTTTGGGCTGTGATAGGCGGTACATTTATGATTTACGTTTTTGTAAGTTGTGCAGACCCGTGATAGGTGGCACCTTGGTAAATAGTACTTTGGCCCGTGATAGGCGGTACATTTACGACTTACAGTTTTTTGTAAATTGTGCAGACCCGTGATAGGTGGCACCTCGGTAAAGAGTACTTTGGCCTGTGATAGGCGGTACCTTTACAATTTACGTTCTTTTTAGTAAGCCGTGCAGACCCGTGATAGGTGGCACCTTGGTAAACGATACGGGCCCGTGACAGGCAGTACGTTTATGGTTTACGCTTTTTAGTAAATCGTGCAGACCCGTGATAGGTGGCACCTCGGTAATTGGTACTTTGGCCTGCGATGGGCGGTACAATTATGATTTACGGCCCTTCGAGGAGGGTTTTGGTTTGGAATTCCGAGTCCATGCATTTTGGCATATACGCATTGCATTAGGGTGCTCGGCACACGAGTCGTGGTTGATCCAAATTATGATTGTGTTGATTTTGCTAAGTGTTATAGTTTGAAATTATGTGTAAGTGTGTTTTGATTCAGATTGTGATTTCGTTGAATGCACTAAGAGTTATGTTTGGAATCGTGTGATAGTATGTTAGATTGCAAAACGTTTTCGAAACTCATAATGTCGTGGTAATTGTATGGTTATTGTTAAGTGTTAAGGTTTGAAGTGGTGTTTGAATGCGACCGAGTTAGTTTATGTATTTTTGAGAGAATATACTGGGAAATCGATTTACCAAATCGATTCGATGAGTTACAGGGGCCCTGTTTAGCACGAAATCGATTTATCCAACCGATTTTGTAAGTTGTCTTTCAAAATCATTTAAGAAATCGATTTGGGAAATCGATTTGGATACAATTGAATTCAAGTCAGGGGCTTCGTTTTCCAAAAATCGATTTGCTCAATCGATTGGATTCAATACAGGGGCTCTGTCTATCTGTCAATCGATTTACCCAATCGATTGAGTCAATCGATTTACCCAATCGATTGATTTAAGCCCAGAGTTCAGTTTTCACTAAAAACTTTCAGGAAATTGATTTACCCAATCGATTGGCTCAGGGGAAAATCTTATTTTGAGTTTGATAATTGATTGCTCAATTGATTTATCAATGTTTTGTTCAGTTATGTATTACTTGATGGATTGATAACTCTATTTGATGTCATTTACATTTGGCAAGCTTTACATGAACTTTTAGCATGTGGAAAAACCCATCTAATATGTTTGATAAATTGAAAAGGTTATTTGTGCATTGAAAAGTTTAAATGTTATGTGTTAACTGTTAATTTTGGTTGGTGACCCTTTACAACTATTGTGGAAATCTGGGCTTTGCCCTTAGATGAGAGTCAGGATGATCCTACCGGTACGTACCCTCCGGAAGGGAATGTGGATGGGAGTGCTTGATTGGAGCTACGTTAGGAGAATCTCACGGGGCGCGTGGAGATTACTCAAGGCGTATAGTTTTTTTTGGTTATGTATATAATGATCAGACTAGGTTGTCACTCAGGACACATATGTCCTTCTTTTGGGCTACTTTTATTGTAAAGTTGAAAGGATGTACATGTACTATTGCTGACAGCAGGACATGCCTTGGATTTATATTTTGAAAAACTTTTCCGCTGCTTGTAAATTTTTATGACTTAGTTATATATCCAAAGGTTTTATTTTATTAATTTGCTCGGTTTTATTTATTTCCTTGTTGTATTTTTAATTTCTTTCGAAAAAAAAAATACACCCTCGCTTTGAAAAACGGGGTGTTACATAAATCCAAAGCACGTCATGATGTCAATATTAGTACATGTACATTCTTCCAATTTAAAATAAAAGCAGTCCAAAAGAAAGACATATGTTTCCTGAATGACAACCTAATCTGATCATTCTATACATAACAAAAAAAAAAAAAACTATACGCCCTGAGTAATCTCCACTCGCCTCGTGCGATCCTCCTAATATAGCTCCAGTCAGGCACTCCCATCTACATCCCCATCAGCAGGGTAAGACCCGGTAGGATTGTCCTGGCTCTCATCTGAGGGCGAAGCCCAGATTTTCACAATAATTGTAAAGGGTCACCAACCAAAATTAACAGTTAACACATAACATTTAAGTTTTTAAATGCATAAAATATCCTCTCAACTAAGCATGCACCTTAAAAGGATTTTCCATATGCGAAAAGTTCATATAATGATTGCCAAATGTAAATGAAATCAAATAAAGTTCTCAATCCATCAAGTAATATATAACTAACCAAAACATTGATAAATCAATTGAGCAATCAATTATCTAACTCAAAATAAGATTTTCCACTGGGCCAATCGATTGGGCAGATCGATTTCCTGAAAATTTTTAGTGAAAATTGAACTCTGAACTTACATCAATCGATTGGGTAAAACGATTTCGTGAAAGACTGAGCCCCTGTATTGGCCAATCGATTGGGCAAATCGATTTCGTGAAAGACAGAGCCCCTGTAATGAATCCAATCGATAGGGAAAATCAATTTTGTGAAAGACAGAGCCCCTGTAACTCAGCAAATCGATTGGGGAAATCGATTTCGTGAAAGATAGAGCCCCTGTAATGAATCCAATCGATTGGGAAAATCGATTTCGTGAAAGACAGAGCCCACGTAACTCAGTAAATCGATTGGGGAAATCGATTCCCCTGCATATTCTTCCAAAAATTCATAAACTAACTTAATCACATTCATACATAATACCAAATCTTAACACTTAGCAATTCTCATGCGATCACTATGACAAAATGGGCTTCGAAATAGTTTTACAATCCATCATACTTTCACAAGATATTCAATACATAACACTTAGCAAAATCAACACAATCATAAATTTGAATCAAACACGACTCGTGTGCCAAGCACCCTAATGCAATGCGTATATGCCAAAATGCATGGACTCAGAATTCCAAACCAAAACCCTCCTCGAAGGACCGTAAATCATAATTGTACCGCCTATCGCAGGCCAAAGTACCAATTACCGAGGTGCGACCTATCACAGGTCTGCACGATTTACTAAAAAGCGTAAATCATAAACGTACTGCCTATCACGGGCCCGTATCGTTTACTAAGGTGCCACCTATCACGGGTCTGCACGGTTCACTAAAATGAACGTAAATTGTAAATGTACCGCCTATCACAGGCCAAAGTACTCTTTACCATGGTGCCACCTATCACGGGTCTGCACAATTTAAAAAAAAACGTAAATCGTAAATGTACCGCCTATCACGGGCCAAAGTACTATTTACCAAGGTGCTACCTATCACGGGTCTGCGCAATTTACAACAACGTAAATCATAAATGTACCGCCTATCACAGGCCAAAGTACTATTTATCAAGGTGCCACCTATCACGGGTCTGCACGATTTCAAAATGAATGAAAATGCATTAGCGTATACTAACTTCATTCACAACAATCGTTAAGTAAATGCTGATATTAAAAGATTCCCCATTTTTAATACTCATTTAACTTAAACGATTTTCACGCCAAACATTAAGCAAACACACATATTAAGAGATTCCCCATTCTTAATATACTTTTGACTTAAACGATTTCCACAACAAAACATTCAGTAAACAAGACATTAAGAGATTCCCCATTCTTAATACTCATTTACTGAAACGATTTTAAAAAACAAACATTAAGTAAACAAGACATTAAGAGATTCCCCATTCTTAATTCTCATTTAATTTAACGATTTTCCAAAACAAACATTAAGTAACCAAGACATTAAGAGATTCCCCATTCTTAATTCCCAGTTAACTTAAACGATTTTCAAAACAACATTAAGTAACCAGGATATTAAGAGATTCCCCATTGTTAACGTTCCGTTAACTTAAACGATTTTCAAAACAACATTAAGTAACCAAGACATTAAGAGATTCCCCATTCTTAACGCCCAGTTAACTTAAACGATTTTCAGAACAACATTAAGTAACCGGGACATTAAGAGATTCCCCATTCTTAACGCCCAGTTAACTTAAATGATTTTCAAAACAACATTAAGTAACCAGGACATTAAGAGATTCCCCATTCTTAATTCCCAGTTAACTTAAATGATTTTCAAAACGACATTAAGTAACCAGGACATTAAGAGATTCCCCATTCTTAATTCCCAGTTAACTTAAACGATTTTCAAAACGACATTAAGTAACCATGACATTAAGAGATTCCCCATTCTTAACGCCCAGTTAACTTAACGATTTTCAAAACAACATTAAGTAACCAAGACATTAAGAGATTCCCCATTCTTAATGCCCAATTAACTTAAATGATTTTCAAAACAACATTAAATAACCAAGACATTAAGAGATTCCCCATTCTTAACGCCCAGTTAAATTAAACGATTTTCAAAACAACATTAAGTAACCAGGACATTAAGAGATTCCCCATTCTTAATTCCCAGTTAACTTAAACAATTTTACCCAAACACACATTAAGTAAACAAGGCATTAAGAGATTCCCCATTCTTAATACTCATTTAACTTAATGGTTTTCAAATTCAACACAAAACAAACTCAAACATACTTTCGCATTCCATTCATAATTCCCACCAAATAATTTTTCCACACAAACCACACAAAACACATCTCAAATTCTATAATTATCAATTATGAACACGTCGAATACGACAACACAAATCAACACAATAAATTTCATTTATTCAAAATCATACATACATGAGGTAAATTCATTTTCCATGAAACATTCATCAATATAACCAAAACCTAACTCTAAGATTTTACCCATAAAACCTTAGATTCATTTTCCCCCAAATCAACACTTTAACCCTAACAAAATCCTTTTCCACACAACCACAGATAAGTCCCTAAATGCAAACTAAAAGTTTGGAAGAAGCCATTTCCTTCACGTTAGCTTTCCCGTGCGACTACAGTACTGTGAGTAAGTCCGGTAAAATCTCCGTTCTCAACGTTGCTTCTAATGTTGGTCCACTAGCACCCGTAGCACGAAGATGAGCAACCTTCCCTTTTATCACTTCTTGATAGGAGGCTTAGATCTTGATGAAACGGGAAGGTTTGTGTTTGAATCCCTAATACCGTTTTTCTTTGTTTTCGAATCATAGGGGAATAGTGAAGTTGAGAAATCCTTGTCCTATCACCCACTATCAATTTTCGAACTCAAAGGAAGCAAGAACAACGAAAATGGATGAAGAAGGAGGAAGGAGGAGGATTGAGCGCGAGGTAGGGGAAGGAGATGAAGTTTCTGTTATCTTTCCTTTGCTTTTCCTTTCTTCCTTTTTCTTTCCTTTCTTTTTCTTTTCTTTACAATTCCTTCCTTACCTTTTCTATATATATATATATTAACTACTTTTAACAAATATCTCCAAATCTAGATATTTATTAAATTTATCAGTTTACCCTTAACGCATTAAATTATTCGTAAAGGATTCACTGCAGTTAATTTAATTTATTTATCGACGAGTAATTCTAATCGGGCATCAAAATATCTTTTTTGTAATATAAACTCCAAAATATTAATAACATTGGCTTAAAAGCCTTCGAATTCAATACCAAAAATACACTAAAATACATAAAGTACACTTTAAAATTATGGGTCTTACATTACTGCCCCCCTAAAATTAGTTTCGTCCTCGAAACTATGCATCGATAAATAACTCTAGGTGTTGTTCTCTCATCTTGCTCTCCAGTTCCCAAGTCGCATCTCCAGTAATTGGGTTCCAAATCACCTTGACCAACGAAACATCCTTGGTCCTCAGTCGTTTAATCTTTCTATCATCAATTCTCATAGGTGGTACTTCGAATGACAGGTTATCCTTTAGCTGTATCGTGTCTGGTTCGATCACATGAGATGGATCTGCAAGATATTTCCTCAGTTGTGACACATGAAACACGTCATGAATATTGGACAGTATCGGAGGCAATGCAATCCGATAAGCAACAGACCCAATTCGTGCAGAAATCGGATATGGTCCAATGAATTTCGGAGTCAACTTCTTCGATTTCAATGCTCTACCAACTCCAGTAGTAGGTGTGACTCTTAGAAATACATGGTCCCCCTGCTCGAATTCTAAAAGTCTACGACGCTTGTCTGCGTAACTCTTCTGACGATCCTGTGAAGTCTTCATTTTCTCCTTGATCTTCCTTACCTTAGCTGTAGTCTGTTGCACCATATCTGGTCCGACCATCATATTTTCACCGTCCTTATACCAACACAAGGGCGTTTGACACTTGCGCCCATATAAAGCCTCATATGGTGCCATTCCAATAGTCGTGTGGAAACTATTGTTGTAGGTGAACTCAATCAACGAAAGTACATCATCCCAACTTCCTCTATCATCTAATACACATGCTCTCAACAGATCTTCTAGGGACTGATTCGTCCTTTCAATCTGTTCGTCTGTTTGTGGATGGTAAGCTGAACTCAATCGTAGTTTCGTTCCCAACGCTTCGTGCAATGATCCCCAAAAATGTGATGTGAACTTCGGATCATGGTCTGATACAATACTTGATGGTACCCCGTGTAACCTCACAATTTCAGCAATGTAGATCTTTGTTAGCTAATCTACCTTATAGGTGGTCTTTACTGGCAAAAAGTATGCGGATTTAGTCAATCGATCCACTATCACCCATATAGAATCATTCTTTCTCCTTGTTTTAGGCAATCCAGTTATAAAATCCATGGAAATGCTGTCCCACTTCCATTCAGGGATATCTAAAGGTTGCAACATCCCAGCAGGTCGCTGATGTTCCACCTTCGCTTTCTGACAAGTTAGACAAGTTGATACATACTCCGCTACATGTTTCTTCATTCCTGACCACCAATAATTCTGTCTCTAATCCTTATACATCTTTGTTGCTCCAGGATGAATACTCAACTTGCTCTTATGAGCCTCTTCTAAAATTGTTTTCCTCATATCTGTAATTTCTGGTACACAAATCCTACCATTACATTGCAAAATATTATCTGATCCAACCTTGAAATGTGTTGTCTTCCCTTGCACTATTAGGTTTCTCTTCTCTTGAATCAAGACGTCATCTTGGGAATTTGCAATGTCTTCAAGTAGTCCACTCAAAATCTTAATCATTCCGAATCTCAAAATTCCCGGTGCAAACTCTACGTTCAAGTGTAGGTCTCTAAAAGCTTCCCATAATTCTTGTTGTCTAGCCATAATTGTTGAAGACACCGATACACTTCTTCTACTCAACGCATCAGCCACTACATTGGCCTTCCCAGGGTGGTACTACAGTGTGAAATCAAAATCCTTGAGAGTCTCCATCCATCGTCTCTAGCGCATGTTCAATTCCTTTTGATCAAACAAATATTTCAAGCTTTTATGGTCACTAAACACGGTGAATGTGCACCCAAATAAATAGTGCCTCCAGATCTTCAATGCAAAAACAACCGCAGCAAGCTCTAAATCATGAGTAGGATAGTTTCTCTCATGAATCTTCAATTGCCTTGAGGCATAAGCTACAACTTTCTTGTGTTGCATCAGAACACATCGCAACCCTTGGTGAGACGCATCACAATAAACTTCATAGGGTTCATCTGATTGCGGTAACACCAACACTGGTGAGGTCGTCAATTTTGTCTTCAGTAACTGAAAATTTTCCTCACACTTCTCCGTCCATGCGAACGGTTGATGCTTTCTGGTAAGTTGTGTCAATGGGGTCACAATCTTAGCAAAACCTTCAATAAATCTCATGTAGTATCCTGCCAGTCCTACAAAACTTCGTATGTCAGTGACAGTTTGAGGCTGTTTCCAGGCAAGAACCGCCTCAATCTTAGCTGGATCTACAACGATTCCTTCATTGGTTATCACATGTCCCAAGAAATTCACTTTTTCTAGCCAAAATTCACACTTCGACAGATTGGCATACAATCGTTTCTCGCGTAAAATCTCAAGGACTTGACGTAAATGTTCTCCATGCTCTTCTTCAGTTCTTGAATAAATTAATATATCATCAATGAACACCACAACAAACTTATCAAGGAATGGATTAAAGATTATGTTCATGTAGTCCATGAAAATGGCTGGTGCATTGGTAACTCCAAACGGCATAACGAGATACTCGTAATGTCCGTAATGGGTTCGAAAAGCAGTTTTCTGAATATCTCCTTCCCTCACTCGAATCTGATGGTAACCCGACTTCAAGTCAATCTTCGAGAATATCGCAGCCCGTCTCAATTGATCCATTAAATCCTCAATGCGTGGCAGAGGATAACGATTCTTAATAGTTGCCTTATTAAGCTGTCTATAATCCACACATAACCGCGAGCTTCCGTCCTTCTTCTTAACTAGTAAAACTGGAGCTCCCCATGGCGATACACTTGGTCTAATAAATTTCTTCTTCAACAAATCTTCAATTTGGCCTTTGAGCTCATTTAATTCCAATGGTGACATACGGTACGGCGCAATCGAAATTGGTCCCGTTCTTGGGTGCAAATCAATGAAAAATTCCACTTCTCTTACCGGTGGCAATCTTGGAATTTCCGTTGGGAATACATCCCGGTACTCATTGACAAGCATCGCATCTTCTATGTTCACATTTATCTTTGCCTCGACATTTGCCAGAGACAAAAACTCATGAGTCCCTTCACTTAGCGACACTCGGAGTTTGTTAGCGACTAAATACTTAACAACTCTTGGTTCGGGGAAAAGAACCAATTTACGAGCACAATCCAAGATCACATAATGGTAAGACATCCAATCCATACCAAGAATGACCTCGAGTGATTGTAGAGGTAAACAAATTAAATTAACCAAGAAATCCCTATTCTGAATAGTTATTTGACAATGTAAACATGCAGAATTTACTGTCAAAAACTTAGCAGGTGTGGAGACAACCAAATCAAAAGGTAAAGCAGACACAAATAACTTCAAACGATTCACACAGTCTATAGCAATGAAGGAATGGGTTGCCCCCGATTCAAAAAGTGCAGTTAGAGTGTTACCTGCAATCTCACAGTCACGTTGAATAAGATTACTAGATGGATTCCCCTCTTCAGCACTCACACAATAAATGCATCCTCTAGCAGTAGGACGAGTAGCCCTAGTTACATTCACAACTGTTTCTACTTTCGGGGCCGTGAAATCCTTTGCCATGTGTCCTGACTTCTTACAATTGTAGCAGGTGAGAGTATTAGGGGTACAAGCGTTAGCATAATGTCCCTCTTCCCCACATCGGAAACATCGAACCACTCATCCCAATTGTCTCCCAAAATTCTGGTTCCCTGGGCGATTTTGTCCGATGTTGTTAGTTCGTGGTCGATCATAAGGTTTAGCAATTTGTTTCCCCTTGTTGTTCTGATAATTCACCCGACTGGGCCCTCATGCACTAAATTTTCCTCCTCAGCTAGCCCTCTCGTTCTTCATATCCTCAACTTCCCTACATTTTTCCACGAGAACTAGGAAAGTTTAATTCCCAAGGGCAAGACCGAGTCATGAATCTCATACTTTAGTCAGTCTTGGAAACGATGACACATGAATGGTTCATCAATCTCTTCACGAAAAAACCTGAAATGCCTCGATAGTGATTCAAACTTAGCAACATATTCGCCCACGGTCATGTTCCCCTGATGCAGTTTCAGGAAATCATCACCCAGCTTAGTCCTGGTACTCATCGGGAAGTATTTGTCTAAAAACTTCATTTTGAATGATTCCCAGTTCACCTCCTCGTGAGCCGATCTCATCAACAATCTTGCACTCCTCCACCAGTACTCAACATCCCCCAATAACGTATAAGTGGCATAGCTGACCTTCACTGTCGCCTGACAGTTAATCATTTCGAAGATCTTCTCCACTTCTTGGATCCACTGATCCGCTTTCTCTGAATTTTCATCCCCCTTAAACTTGGGAGGATTGTAACGACGGAAGTCTTCTAACCCTCTTGACTCTGCAGCACGGATCTCTCTTTCCCTCTTTTCGAGATCACGTTGAGTCTTGGCAGTAGTCTGTGCAGCAACAGAAGCAGCCATGTTATTCATAGCCTCCACCATTCGATCATCCCTATTGGCGTTGGCTCTCGGAACATCATTCCTTCTTGGCGGCATGGTTTTCCTATAAAACCATCATCAAGTAAAGTCTTAACACTACTTCAAATAATTCCAAAAATAACTTCCGACCACAACAACACATAGTAATTATTGCGGACCTGACAACTCAAACCACCTAACCCGACGCATGATCAGATAACAACTCCTAACCTGCAGGTTGACCTACAATCTAAAACCAAAGGTTCCACATCCCCCAAGAAAATCTAGACCAATGCTCTGATACCACAATGTAACACCCCGATTTTCAAAGCGAGGGTGTATTTTTTTTTAAATGAAATTAAATAAAACAGAGCAAGTACATAAGGAAAAGCCTTTGGATACATATTTAAGTCCTTATAATTTACAAGAAGCGATAAAGTTTTTCGAAATATAAATCCAAAGCATGTCATGATGTCAATATTAGTACATGTACATTGTTCCAATTTAAAACAAAAGCAGCCCAAAAGAAAGACATCTGTTTCCTGAATGACAACCTAATCTGATCATTCTATACATAACAAAAAAAAAAAAAAAACTATACGCCCTGAGTAATCACCAACCAAAATTAATAGTTAACACATAACATTTAAGTTTTTAAATGCATAAAATATCCTCTCAACTAAGCATGCACCATAAAAGGATTTTCCATATGCAAAAAGTTCATATAATGCTTGCCAAATGTAAATGAAATCAAATAAAGTTCTCAATCCATCAAGTAATATATAACTGACCAAAACATTGATAAATCAATTGAGCAATCAATTATCTAACTCAAAATAAGATTTTCCACTGGGCCAATCGATTGGGCAAATCGATTTCCTGAAAGTTTTAAGTGAAAATTGAACTCTGAAATTACATCAATCGATTGGGTAAATTGATTTCGTGAAAGACTGAGCCCCGGTATTGGCCAATCGATTGGGTAAATCGATTTCGTGAAAGACAGAGCCCCTGTAATGAATCCAATCGATTGGGCAAATCGATTTCGTGAAAGACAGAGCCCCTGTAACTCAGTAAATCGATTGGGGAAATCGATTCCCCTGCATATTCTTCCAAAAATTCATAAACTAACTCAATCACATTCATACATAATACCAAATCTTAACACTTAACAATTCTCACGCGATCACTACGACAAAATGGGCTTCGAAATAGTTTTACAATCCATCATACTTTTACACGATATTCAATACATAACTCTTAGTAAAATCATCACAATCATAAATTTAAATCAAAGACACTTACACATAATTTCGAAACATAACACTTAGCAAAATCAACACAATCATAAATTTGAATCAAACATGACTCGTATGCCAAGCACCCTAATGCAATGCGTATATGCCAAAATGCATGGACTCGGAATTCCAAACCAAAACCCTCCTCGAAGGGCCATAAATCATAATTGTACCGCCTATCGCAGGCCAAAGTACCAATTACCGAGGTGCCACCTATCACGGGTCTGCACAGTTTACTAAAAAGAACGTAAATTGTAAATGTACCGCCTATCACAGGCCAAAGTACTATTTACCAAGGTGCCACCTATCACGGGTCTTCACAATTTACAAAAAACCATAAATCGTAAATGTACCGCCTGTCACGGACTGAAGTACTATTTACCAAGGTGCCACCTATCACGGGTCTGCACAATTTACAACAACGTAAATCATAAATGTACCGCCTATCACTGACCAAAGTACTATTTATCAAGGTGCCACCTATAACGGGTATGCATGATTTACAAAAAGCATGAAAATGCATGAGCGTATACTGACATCATTCACAACAATCGTTAAGTAAATGCATATACTAAAAGATTCCCCATTTTTAATACTCATTTAATTTAAACGATTTTCACGCCAAACATTAAGCAAACAGACATATTAAGAGATTCCCCATTCTTAATATACTTTTGACTTAAACGATTTCCACAACAAAACATTCAGTAAACAAGACATTAAGAGATTCTCCATTCTTAATACTCATTTACTGAAACAATTTTCAAAAACAAACATTAAGTAAACAAGACATTAAGAGATTCCCCATTCTTAATTTTCATTTAACTTAACGATTTTCCAAAACAAACATTAAGTAACCAAGACATTAAGAGATTCCCCATTCTTAATTCCCAGTTAACTTAAATGATTTTCAAAACAACATTAAGTAACCAGGACATTAAGAGATTCCCTATTCTTTACGCCCAGTTAACTTAAACGATTTTCAAAACAACATTAAGTAACCAAGACATTAAGAGATTCCCCATTCCTAACGCCCAATTAACTTAAACGATTTTCAAAACAACATTAAGTAACCAGGACATTAAGAGATTCCCCATTCTTAATGCCCAGTTAACTTAAACGATTTTGCCCAAACACACATTAAGTAAACAATGCATTAAGAGATTCCCCATTCTTAATACTCGTTTAACTTAATGGTTTTCAAATTCCACACAAAACAAACTCAAACATACTTTCGCATTCTATCCATAATTCACGCCAAATCATTTTTCCTCACAAACCACACAAAACACATCTCAAATTCTATAATTATCAATTATGAACACGTCGAATACGACGACACAAATCAACACAATAAATTTCATTTATTCAAAATCATACATACATGAGGTAAATTCATTTTCCATGAAACATTCATCAATATAACCAAAACCTAACTCTAAGATTTTACCCATAAAACCTTAGATTCATTTTCCCCCAAATCAACACTTTAACCCTAACAAAATCCTTTTCCACACAACCACAAATAAGTTCCTAAATGCAAACTAAAAGTTTGGAAGGAGCCCTTACCATCACGTTAGCGTTCCCGTGCGATTACAGTACCGTGAGTAAGTCCGGTAAAATCTTCGTTCGCAACGTTGCTTCTAAAGTTGGTCCACTTGCACCGTAGCACGAAGATGAGCAACCTTCCCTTCTATCACTTCTTGAAAGGAGGCTTAGAACTAGATGAAACGGGAAGGTTTGTGTTTGAATCCCTAATACTGTTTTTCTTCGTTTTCGAATCAAAGAGGAAGAGTGAAGTTGAGAAATCCTTGTCCTATCACCCACTATCAATTTTCGAACTTAAAGGAAGCAAGAACAACGAAAATGGATGAAGATGGAGGAAGGAGGAGGATTGAGCGCGAGGCAGAGGAAGGAGATGAAGTTTCTGTTTTCTTTCCTTTGCTTTTCCTTTCTTCTTTTTCTTTCCTTTCTTTTTCTTTTCTTTACAATTCCTTCCTTTCCTTTTCTATATATATATTAACTACTTTTAACAAATATCTCCAAATCTAGATATTTATTAAATTTACTAGTTTACCCATAATGCATTAAATTATTTGTAAAGGATTCACCGCAATTAATTTAATTTATTTATCGACGAGTAATTCTAATCGGGCATCAAAGTATCTTTTTGGTCATATAAACTCCAAAATATTAATAACTTTGGCTTAAAAGCCTCCGAACTCAATACCAAAAATACACTAAAATACATAAAGTACACTTTAAAATTATGGGTCTTACACGTCTTGCCGGACTTTCCAAAAGGTTAAGGTTGAACACCAAAAACCTGTTGGATTGTTGCAGTCATTAGATGTACTAGTGTGGAAATGGGATAGCATATCTATGGACATTGTGGTGGCATTACCTAAAACATAGAAGATATTTGACTCCATTTGGGTGATTATTGACAGGCTCACAAAATTCGTCCATTTCATACTTGTAAGGACTACTTACAATGTATCTAAGCTTGTAGAGATTAACGTTGATGAGATTTTTAGATTACATGAGATACCATCTAACATTGTGTCTGATAGAGATCCAAAGTTCACTTCTCGCTTATAGGAAGCATTGCATGAGGCATTGGGTACTAAATTGAGATTGAGTTCCACTTACCACCCTCACACCGATGGTCAAACTGAAAAGAATATTCATACATTAGAGGATTTTCTAAGAGCTTATGCATTGGATAATCAAGGAAGTTGGGATGATCTATTGCCTCTTGTTGAATTTACCTATAACAATAGCTATCATGCAAGCATCGGGATGGCACTATACGAGGCTTTGTATGGGCGCAAGTTCCAAACTCCCTTGTGTTGGTATTAGGATGGTGAAAAATTAATTGTAGGGACAGAGTTGATGCAACAAACTATAGAGAACGTGCGTCAGATCCAAGAACGGATGAGAACAACACAGAGCAGGCAGAAGAGTTATGTTTATCGACAAAGGAGAGCTTTGGAGTTTCAGGAGGATGAACATTTATTCTTGAGAGTGACACATACTACTTGAGTTGGTAGGGCATTGATGTCTATGAAGCTTACTTCAAAGTTTATTGGACAATACCAAATTCTTCGATGTATGGGTCCAATGGCTTTTTAGATTGCTTTACCACTGAATTTGGCCAACTTACATGATGTGTTCCATGTATCACAATTGAGGAAGTACATGGTGTTGGACATAAGTCCCCTTGATCATGATTTTGACATAATTAACAAACATACAATGTTCATGCATTATTTGATAAAATTAACAGTTTGAATCAAGTTACATTTTAGGAAAAGCAAGCAAACACTATACACTTGGACACAAGCTTGGAACACAAGGAATGAAGAAAAAAGTAGAGAATGTGCTGAAGAAAGATGCAATTCCATCTAGTGTCATTAGTGTTTGTAGTATTTAGTTGTTAGACTTAATCAATATGATTTCATGCATAAGTATTTGCCAAGTTAAAATTGAAATCCTAAAATGAACAATTAAACTATCGGTCAGATGAAGGTTCAGCATCAGATGCTGATGTACGCGCTCACCAGAATGCTTGTCCCGCGTTCTGGAAATCATGCAGTTGTCCAACGGCTGGACATTGTATTACTGTGGGGTCTTTGCAAAGAGCTCAAGATGAGTTGGGCATGGATCGTGCTTCGTCACATGCAAGAAGCAGCGCAAGGAATGCTCGTGCTTCTGTATCCACAACTAATCACAAAAATTCTCACTCATTTCAAGGTAGCTGTGAAGGGTGAAGAATTGTCCAAGACCATTCTGACATTTGGTGAATCCATCGTGAACCAAATGCAGCGGCGCAAGGTCAATGGCGTTTGGGGACGACCTCAAGCCAATGCTGAACCAACCCAGCAAAGTGTTGAACCACCAGTTGCTGAGTCAGTTTCAGTAGGGTCCGAGGTACTCTCCAAGTTGCTTGAGTTCATGGCAGCTCAAATGGATCACAATGCCAAGATGGAGGCATTGAATGAAAGGATAGATGTTGTGATCCAGAAGATATAATCATGTCAAATTCAGATGGCACAAGATATAGCAGCAATTCAAGAACATCTGGGCATTAAGTTGTCCTTCAACGATGTTGCTGAAATCGGAAGACAAGCGGCTGAAGAACCGACTCTGACGCAGTTAGAGGTTGCTGAAACGCATGATGAGGAGACACCAGCTGAGGTTAATACAGCGGTCTCAACCTCATCCCTAGATAATAATGAGGGCCAGCAAACTTTAGATGTTTAGGATTTCATTTTTCTTAGTAGTTTTGTTTTTCTGTTTTGCTATATTCTATGTAATATTTCCATTGATTTATTATTCTGTTTTGATGAATGAATTGAATAGATGAGTTTCTTGATCTTAGTGACTGTTGCATTTCATTTTGCATACTTCTAGTGCATGCCATAATTAGTTTCTACTTATTGAAATGATACAACTTTTTTTTAAGTTAATACTCATACTGAATTTTCTGCTCTTGCTACTAATAAGTTTTCAAGTTTCTAGCAGCATTTCAGGTTTCAAGTTTGCTACCAACACAGGGGGAGCAAACTTATCTCCTTTGCCTCTTTTTGACTTAATTGACAAAGTGGAAGAGAAATTTCTAACTTGCAAACCTTTGCAAACCTATGTTAGCAATGTTTATTTTATATTTCATATGCCTTGATAGTTATATACCTGATTTTTTTCCTAACAGTTCCGATGCCAGTGGTATGTCTATGTTAACTCCAACCCTAACCCTCATATGAAATGAATGGTACTCATATTTAGGGGGTGCTTTACTGCATTGTCATTTGAAATGTTTCTCAAGTTAAAATTGCATGTTTGTCACTTAAATCAAAAAGGGGGAGATTGTTAGAAATATGTTAGTTTTTGATATTATTGACAAACATACATCTTGAAATAAATCTGACATTTTGAACTGAGAAAAATTTCAGGAACATCAACTCAATCCTACAAACTTGAGACAATTGCTTGGAACTCAAGAAATCAACAAAAGCTTGCAGATTCATAAGCAAATCGATTAGTAAAATCGATTCTATTACAGGGTTGAATGTTTTATCTAGTCTGGGATTAATCAATCGATGTGCAAAATCGATTTGCACATTCTATGAAAAATCAAACAGGCTATCAATCGATCAGGCCAATCGATTGGTACACTTATTAGAAAATAAAATGTGCAAGTCAGAGAGCTAGTTTGCCACCAATTGATTTGGCAGATCGATTGTTTAAATCACCAAGATTGACCTGATTGCTTACATCGATTAGACAAATCGATTGGTACACTTACTGAAATTAAAATGCGCAAGTCAGTAGCATGCCTTGCAAGCTAATCGATTTGGAAAATCGATTAATACAATCACTTCTTTATTGTTTGTTTGTCTACATCGATTGGCACAATCGAGTGTGAATGTCCCAGAGCTAAACCAATGATTACTAAATCGGTTAGGCAAATCGATTTTGTAAAATGAGTTTCAAAATAACCTTGGTCTGGAACATACACAGTCGATTAGCACAATCAACTATTTTATTTCAGTTGAATTAAGTTTGGGATCAATCGACGTGGTAAAGCGATTGAACGAGCAAACTGCTGAAATAAGCTTCAGACTTAATTTTACAATCGATTAGGCAAGTCGAGTTTTCAAAAACACTGTGTCCCTGGAACCAGTGTAATCGATTGACTAAAGCAATTGGTACAAAAAGTTTTAGAAACAGAGATGACAGAATTGGTTTAATCGATCAAGTACATCGATTGTTTTGATCTCGTTGTTGGAACAAAACACGCCAAGTCGATTATGAACATCGATTCAATTAAGTACATTCATCCAAGTCTGAAGAACTCAGTTAAAATAATCGATTCGTTAAATCTATTTGTGTAAGCATTTTCAAGATTCAAGAAAAACAAGATTCGCGAAATCGATTGGTAACATCAATTAGTGTGCTTTATAACTTTAATGAATTGATTTGCCAAATCGATTCATACGTTGTTTTTCCAGAAACTATGTAAACTGCTTTCACACACTTCTTCTAATAATGATAATAGATTCAGAAGTTTTACAACTATTCATAACAATCATTTTACCACTAACTCTTTCTCAACTGACATTACTTTGAACATCTTTTTCAGCCATGAACAATCAACGTTTGTGATCAATGAGGATTGAAAAAGACTGAATTGAGAAAGAATGCTTTGAGAAGTTTGAAGATCAAGAACTTTGTATAATTGATCTTTTTCATTTCTGTAAACACCTTTTTGTAATCAAATTACTTTGAGGAAATCCAGTTTTTACTGGTGGTGTTCTTCGAGGTTGAGGGCTGTCAACAAGAAGACGCTTGACTGAATTCTTGGTCAAGTTTATGGGATTTAAACTTGGGAATTCAGGGAGGGAAAGATAGAACAGGCATAATAGTTTAAGATTGGTGCGAGGCGCTGTGTAAAATTCGGTAAACTGATTCTAAGAAGTTCTATTGGACAGGCTAAGATCTAGTTGGATCTTGGGACTGGACGTAGGTCGTCAAGGGACGACTGAACCAGTATAAAAATCTGCATACACTCTTCTTTCCCTTATCTCGTTTAAATTTCTGCAATTATTTCGTTTATGATATTGATTGAATGCATGATAAAGATTCTATGTTAAGTGAAGTTGTTTGATAAATTGTCTTAACATAATTGCATGAAAATCAACATCTTGGCAATTAATTGTTTTCTGATGCATTACTCCATATATATCTTGATCCATACAGTTTGACATTCATTAGAACTGTTTATTAGGGACCTTACTCATTCTTGTGTTTAGTAAATTTCAAATTTATTAAACTGATGCACATGTTGTTAGAGTAAATATTATTCTGCATAAATCTTCCGCAAATCAGAGGTCTTATCCCCTAACAGATGTTATCTATGGGATGGTTTCTATTGAACTTCCACTCCTTAGGTAACTCATCTATTCTAATAGGCTCAACACAATCACTTTTTGTTGGAGGTGTAGGTTCCTTTGGTTCTATAGGTTCAGATTCTATAACCTCATCCAAGGAAGCATCAACAATAGAAGGAGTATTGTTCAAGTTTTCTTTAAAAAGTTCATCAAATTTCACATGAACTGACTCTTCTATTGTTTTTGTTCTCTTGTTATAGATTCTATAGGCTTTGCTAGTTTGGGAATAACCTAGAAAGATACCCTCATCTGCCTTGGGATCAAGCTTGCTTAGGTGTTCTTTACCATTGTTCAAAACAAAGCACTTGCAACCAAACACTCTAAAGTAGGAAATATTAGGCTTTCTACCGTTGTACAACTCTTCTAAAGACCTATTCTTTCTCTCCACTACACCATTTTGTTGGGGTGTTCTAGGGCTGAATACATGTGATGAATGCCATTCTCTTCACAGTAAGTATCAAAAGAATCATTTTGGAATTCACCTCCATGATCACTTTTGATGGACATAATTTTCTGATTTGTTTCATTTTGAACTAAGTTAGCAAACTTTTTGAAAACAGAAAATGTGTCACTTTTATGAGTCAGAAAATAAGTCCAATTGAATCTAGAATAGTCATCGATTAACACGAATCCATACAGGTTACCTCCAAAACTTCTCACTGGGGATGGTCCAAACAAATCCATATGGATAAGTTGTAAAACCCTATTGGTTTTGACCATATCTATTGGGGGAAAAGTAGACTTGAAAAGCTTACTTTTCTCACAAGAATCACACAGCCTATCCTTAGAAAACTTTCTATTGGGAAGACCTATGACTAACTGCTTGCTAACAAGTCTATTCAAGTGATCTATATGAATGTGTGCAATGCGTTTATGCCATAACCATATCTCATCAGCATTTGATAATAAGCAACAAACAAAATCAGCAAGCATAGCAGTCAAATCCAGCATGTAAATGTTGTTAATTCTATCACCTACTAATTTCATGCTTTTATCATGCTTATTTTCAATTATGAAAGAAAGTGGTGAAAAACTTACTTGAAAACCATTGTCACATAGCTGACTTATACTTAGAAGGTTATGTTTGAGCCCTTCCACATATAAGACATTTTTAATTATGACAGTTGATTCACTTCCAATGTTACCTTCACCGCATATCTTGCCCTTGTTGTTATCGCCGTACTTTACAAATCCACCTTCTTTTAAATTTAGGGACAGAAACATTGACTTGTCCCATGTCATATGCTTTGAGCATCCACTATCAAGATACCATTGGTGTTTAGTGGATCTCAAGCATACCTGTAATAAAATCAGAAACTCAATTTAGGTCCCCAATTTAAATTGGGTCTTGGGGGGTCAGTTTTAACATCTTCTGTCTTGATTTTCCAAATCTGTTTGTATCCTCTATTGGCAAGTCTTTTTAATTTGCAATTATAAACAAAATGTCGTTTTCTACAACAAAAGTGACAAGTGACAACAGAGGATGCATACTGTTTTGGTTTGACAAAGACATTATGCATGTGGCTAGATTTCACAAATCTTTGGTTATGCTTAACATTACTATATCCTATGCCATGTTTAGTTCTATTCTGATTAACATGCATATTCTGGTTAAAACCAAGTCCAGATTTTATATTGACATTTCTCTGGTTGCTAAGAATATTATTCAGTTTGTCCTTACTACTAGAGAATTTCAATAAATCAGATTTTAATATTGCAACAGAATTCTCAAGTTCGATGCATTTGGCAGATTTTTCATGTGAGTCTTTTTTCAATTGTTCACACAAGTCCTCTATTTTCCTATAATCAGTTTTCATTTATTCATGCAACATGCATTGTTGTTCAAGCATTTTCTTAGTATTAACTAACTGCTTAGCTGATTTAACATATTCATCATGCAGTTCATTGAATGCATCTTGCAGTTCATCAAAAGAAGGATTATATTGAGAACTTACTTCGCTTTCTGATTCAGAATCCGTGTTAGCCATGAGGCACAGATTTGCTTCTTCAGTTTTTGAAGATGTGGAGGATTCTTCATTGTCGTTCCATGCAATGTATGCTTTTCTGTTTTTCTGAGTTGGTTCCTTGCCTTTAGTTTTGGAATTTCTGTTTTTGTTCTACAGCTTGTAACAATCAGCCTTGATATGACCAGTTTTTCCACACTCATAGCATGTGATTGTCTTACTATCATTGTTCTTTGAGCTGGATTGTTTTCTGAATTTACTGTCTTTCTTTTTCAAAAATTTCTTAAACTTTTTGACAAGTAGCCCAAGTTCAGGTTCTTCCTCATCTTCACTGTTTGATTCATCTGAGCTACTCTCATGTTCAGATTTAGACTGTTGTGTTTGGGCTTTCAACGACAATCCTTTTCGTTTTCTGTCAACTTGCTCAGCTTCATTGAGTCTATGTAGTTCCATTTCATGCTCCCTCAGTTTGCCAAACAATGTAGCTATTGTCATGCTTCATAGATCTTTCGATTCTGCAATGGCAGTGACTTTTGGTTGCCATTCCCTAGTCAAACATCTCATTACCTTGCTAATTTGCTGATCATTATCAATCTCCTTGCCTAAGGCATTTAGGTTGTTGACTAAGTGTGTAAACCGGGTCTGCATGTCATTTACTGATTCTTCTTTCTTCATGCTTAACAATTCGTACTCGTGCATGAGGGTATTAATCCGAGCTCTCTTTACGTCTGTGGTTCCTTCATGCGTCTGCTGAAGTGTGTCCCACATTTGTTTTGCTGTCTTGCAATTTGAGACTCTGAAGAATTCATCATGACTCAAGGCTGCAGTGATAATGTTTTTGGCTTTGGCGTTGTACCCAACTTTTTTTTTTCATCCTCAGTCCAGTCACTTTTAGGCTTTAGGATTGTTGATTCACCAGTACCTGCTATGGTTGGCACAAACGATCCATTTTCTACAGCATCTACAATGTCAATACCACTAGCTTCAAGAAAAATTAACATGCGTTGTTTCCAATACATGTATGCGGCTCCGTTAAAAGCAGGAGGCCTAGCTAATGATGCACCTTCTCCTAGGAAATCAGAAGTCATGATCCTTTTTGAGAAAAAAAACTCTTTTTTTTTTTTAAAAAAAGGCAGGCTCTTGATGCCAATTGTTGGTGTATACGACCTCTGATTTGTGGAAGAATTATGCAGAATAATGCCTAATCTAACATGGATGCGGAGCAGTTTAATAAATTCAATTTTATTAAACACCCAATTGAATACGGTCCCTAATTAACAATTCTAATGAATGTCAAACTATATGGATCATGGTAGATATGGAGAAATGCATTAGACAAGAATGATTATTATGGATGCTGATTTACATGCAATTATTGTTAAGACAATCAATCAATATCTGAAATGTAATAATTGCAGAAATGTAAACAAGGTAAGGGAAAAGAAAAGGTGTACGCAGGATTTTATACTGGTTCAACCGTCTCGTGACGACCTACATCCAGTCCCAAGATCCAACAAGATCTTAGCCTATCCAATAGAACTTCTTAGAATCAGTTTACAGATTTTTACAGCATGCCTCGCACCAATCTTAAACTATTCTCCCTGTTCTATCATTTCCCTCCCTGAATTCCCAAGTTTAAGTCCCATAAACTTGACCAAGAATTCAGTCAAGCGTCTTCTTGTTGACAGCCCTCAACCCCGAAGATCGCCACCAGTAATATCTGGATTTTCTCAAAGTAATTTGTTACAAAAAAGGTGTTACAGAATATGAAACATATAAAATATACAAATTTCTTGATCTTCCTTCTTCTCAAAGCAATCTTTCTCAAATCAGTCTTTTTCAATCCTCATTGATCACAAGTGTTGATTGTTCATGGCTGAAAAAGATGTTCAATTGATATTGGTTGAGAAAGAGTTATCTCATGTGTTGTAGTTCTGAAAAAGAATTATCAAAGTTATAAAGCGCACTAATCAATTTATCAAATCGATTTCGCGAATCTTGTTTTTCTTGAATCTTGAAACTACACAACATAATCGATTTAACTAATTGATTATTTTAAATGAGTTCTTCAGACTGGGATGAATGTTCATGTCTGAATCGATGTTCATAATCGACTTGGGATGTTTTGTTCAAACAACGAGATCAAAACAATCGATGTATGTAATCGATTCAACCATTACAGTCATCTCTGTTTCTAAAACTTTTTGTGCCAATCGCTTTAGTCAATCGATTTCACTGGTTCTAGGGACACAGTGATTTTCACAAATCGATGTGACTAACCGATTGTAAACTTAAGTCTGAAGCTCATTTCAACAGTTGGTTCAGTCAATCGATTTGCCAAGTCGATTGATGCCAACTTTAATACAACAGATGTAAGTAAGTAGATTGAGCTAATCGACTGTGTATGTTCCAGACCAAGGTCATTTTGAAATTTATTTTTGTAAATCGATTTGCCTAATCGCTTTTATTAACATTGGTTTGGTTCTGGAACATTCACATTCGATTTGGTCAATCGATGTAGACAAAACAGAACATAAAGAGGTGATTGAATAATCGATTTTCCAAATCGACTAGTTTGCAAGGCATGCCACTGGCTTGCGCATTTTAATTTTAGTAAGTGTACCAGTCGATTTGTCTTATCGATGTAAACCATCAGTTCAGTCTTGGTGAATTAAACAATCGATCTGCCTAATCCATTTGTGGCAAACTGGCTCTCTGACTTGCAGAATTTATTTTCTGATAAGTGTACCAATCGATTTGCCTGATCGATTGATAGCCTGTTTGAATTTTCATAAGATGGGCAAATCGATTTTGCCCGTCGATTGATTAATCCCAGACTGTATAATATCATCCAACCCTTTTACATAATCGATTTTACTAATCGATTAGCTTGTGGATCTTCAAGGTTTCGTTGATTTCTTGAGTTCCAAGCAATGGTTTCAAGTTTGTAGGATTGAATTGATGTTCCTGAAATTTTCTCAATTCACACTGTTAGATTTATTTCAAAAATGTATGTTTGTCAATAACTTCAAAAACAAGCGAACATATGTCTAACAATTATCCATATGTCTAACACTTGCAACTTACAACTGAGGTTACCTTAATGTACAAGTAGTCAACAATCTTCTCAAAGTCCATTGAGTTTCCCTTGTTTTCCTATAACTTTGATCCTGTCGACGAAGTACAATTTCCCATAGCTATGTCACATAGCCTCATTTGCATCCACTTGGTACAAAAGATCCATTTGGTAACAAACTGAAACACTAAGTATGACACCAACACACTGAGCACAAAACAATTACTACAGTCGAGGACTCCTAAATTTCTCCATTGTTCACAAATCCTCGATTTTTCTTTAGTCTTACAACTATGTCAACCGTAGTGTTCTTATCAGTATGTTATTCCTATTATAACTTTAATAATTCTATCCCCACTTCTGTTTGGTGATCCAAGCTTCCTCAAATATTTTCGAAATCATGCCCAAGACTATACTTCTTAGGACACACAACCTTCTTTTCAGTTTAGTACTTCATTTCAAGAGTCACATTTCCAACAAAATCCAACTAGAATTTAATTCACATATCAAGGTCTACATTTGTCTCATGCCTAACACTTCAAATTCACGCTTCACTAGAAAATTCCTTACATATTTCGCAATTATGCACAAACTTAAAAATAATTCTCCTACATCTATTGCCAACATTCATTCTGATACTTCTCAATTTCGTTGCGTCCATCAATTGCAACTTGATGATTATCCTATCATTATGACTCGTCAAACGCATTGTATTCACTCCGTCACTTTTCCTTTTATACAAAACTTAAATTTCCACCTTGAACCTTGATACATCTTCATTATAGTGATTTCAATAAATCAAGCATCGCTAATTTCCATCTAACTTTTCCCATTTAATGCTCAATTCTTCCCTACCAAGCAAACATTTAACTCTGTTGATTGGCGAACACAATAGCAACCTCCATGACATGCACTTAAGTAGTGCTTGTATATCATTGACATACCCTTCTAATAACATTGTCTGAATTATAGGGGAGATAATTCCTTTCACCAATCTTTAACCGTCATAAGCTAGATCTCTATGTGCTGCTCCAACAAGTTTTCTTGGCACATTTTCCAAAATTTGGTTCACTCGCTGGATTCTTATTTCTTCTCAACCTTCACCGAGATATATACTAAAAGAATCCTAACATTCAAACATTCTAAAGAACGATTTCTCAACTGTTCCCAATATGTATTTCCTAAGAAATCATTATCTATAAAATTCATCCTTATAATTTGCAGTAAAATATCTCAAAGATCCACATACCTTTTATCATCCATCTAGTCAATGAAACACTCATTTGAAATCTTAACGCTTGACTTCCCAAGACCAACAACTAAACCATAAATCAGTTGTTACATTTCTTCTTTTTCACTTCCTATCATTGAATAATATTATAAAATTTGATCCTCGAAATCTCCAAATACTCATCACCCGTCTAATTTCATTCATTTCATCTTAAGATACAATACCATGTCATTTTCATCATTGACTCTTATCGTCTTAGTAATCTCACTTATTAAAACTTTTCTAATCATAACATTTTTAGTAGATCTTCAAACACTCTCATCCATAACTTGAACTACTTATCCCTTGCCTACCTCAACTACTTCAATTATGAAAGTTTTAGGAATTACTTGGTCCTCCATCCAACCTTGTGGATTTTAAATCATCAACTAAAAAAAATCAACCATCTTAGGGTTCCAAATCAAATCTCAAATAATCCTTCCAACCTATCAAAATATTAACATCCTCTTAGTAATTTTCATCCTTTAATGGACTCTCAAAACTTATATTAGCACAATCTCGAAGTATTCTCGTACTCAATACTTCAAATTCCACTTAATGGTAACATAGGGTTCAATACATCAAGGCTTAACTCATTATGTTTTTCCAAACATCGCTCAAAATTCACACTTACGTGTATAGTTTCATCCAATATCACTATCCATATTTACTATCCCCTAAACCACAAAGAGATTTGTCACTTATCAACAAAATTTATAGTCTCACTCTTATACTCGTCATGAGAAGCATACTTAATAATCCAAGTTGCGAATCTAGTCTAACTCGAATGCTCGACTTTATCCCTCAAGGTATCGACTATTCCTCAAAGCATATTTTATCTAACCAAAGGAGTATTTACTCCTAATGTACAACGCTCCCTTAACTTCAATACCAGTCTCTTTCGTTGACACCTAAGCACCAAATGCTATTCAAAATGGAAGCCTCCTCTTCTCAATAATTCCATGATGTTCACATCTCTTTGACAGTTGTCAAACTTCATCCAATTTCATCATGAAATCTACTAGGAAAACATCTAATACTTTTCTTAACAAAAGTCCTCCATTTAGATCGTTACTTGAAATCCCTTATTAGTCTAGTGTTAATACATCCATACTCATCATCTTTGAGTTAGCACCAACACATAGCTTCTGTGTCCTTGGAACCATTTCATAAATTCCATGTCGTCATGATTTGCTTCAACTCTGCCTGACAATCCGTCATCTCGAGATCTTTTCCATTTCTTGAATCCACTAATCAGCTTTTTTCCTGAGTTCTCATCACCCTTGAACTTTGGAGGATGGTAACGACAAAAAATCTTTCAATCCTCTTGACTCAATAGCATATATCTCTCTTTCCCTCTTCTCTAGATCCCGCAAAGTCTTTGCAGTTGTCTGTGCAACAGCAGAAACATCCATGTTATTTGTAGCTTCAACCATTTGATCATCCCCACTGACGTTCATTCTTGCAATGTCGTTCCTTCTTGGAGGTAGTGCTTCCCCAAAACCAACATCAAGAAGAGTGTTAACACCACTTCGAATGATTCTAAAACTATGTTTCGAATATATCAACACATAATAACTACCCCTGATCTGACAACTCAGACCAATTACCCCGATGCATAATAACTACCCCTAATAACGACTCCCAACCTACAGGTTGACCTACAACCGAAACCAAGGGATCCACAGCCCCAAAGAAATCCAAAACCAAAGCTCTGATACCACAATGTAACACCCCGATTTTAACAGCGAGAGTGTATTTTTTTTAAAGAAAATAAAATAAAACAGAGAAATAAATAAAGAAAATACCTTTGGATACATATTTAAGTCGTAACACAACGACAATTAAGTCAATATAATTGACAAGCAGCGGAATAGTTTTTGAAAGATGAATCCAAAGTATTTACACATCAAAAAGTGGTACATGGAACCCATCGAAAATAAAATGTCATGCTGACAATATAAGTATAGGTACAGTCTTCCAATTTAAAATAAACACAATCCAAAAGAAACACATCTAGTCCCTATACGTCAACCTAATCTCATCATTCTACAAAAAACTATACATCCTGAGGGATCTTCACGCGCCCCGCAAGATCTTCCTAACTTAGCTCCAGTCAGGTGTTTCGAACTACATCCCCATCCACAGGGTACGAATCGGTAGGATTGTCCTGGCTCTCATATGAGGGCAAAGCCCAGATTTCCACAGTAGTTGTAAAGGGTCACCAACCGAAAATAACAATTAACACATAACATTTAAGTTTTTAAACGCACAAAATAACCTTTCAACTTAGCATGCACCTTAAAAGGGTTTTCCATATGCTAAATGTTCATATAATATTTGCCACGTAAAAATGAAATCCAAATAGGTTTTTAATCAATGAAGAAATAAGTCAACTAACCAATCAATTGATGAATCAATTGGGCAATCGATTGTCTGACTCAGAATAAAAGTTTCTACTAAGCAAATTGATTGGGAAATCGATTTTCTTAAAGGTTTTAGTGAAACCTGTATTCTGGGTTTAAATCAATTAGCAAATAGCTGAGTCCCTGTGACATGCCCAAATCGATTGGCAAAACGATTTGGATAAATAGCTGAGCCCCTGTAACATGCCAAATCGATTAGCAAATCGATTTTGATAAATAGTTGAGCCCCTATGACGTGCCAAATCGATTGGCAAATCGATTTTGTTCAATATCTTTTAACAGAATCGATTGGGAAATCGATTTTTCTGAAGTTTTTCTAAACTACATAAAATGAATCAATCACAGTTATACACAACACATAATCCCAAAACGTAACACTTAGCAATTACAACACAATCACCACGACATCTTGAGTCTCGAAATAGTTTTGAAATGAATCACAGTTACACACAATTTCAAAACATAACACTTAGCAACTTCCACACTATCACCATGACAACTTGAGTTTCGAAATAGTTTTGCAATCAATCACACTTACACACAATTTTCAAAACATAACACTTAGCAATTACAACGCAATTACCACGACAATCTTAAGTTTCGAAATAGTTTTGCAATCAATCACACTTACACAATATTTCAAAACATAACACTTAGCAATTACAATGCAATTACCACGACATATCAAGTTCAAACACTCAATCATAATCTTGAATCAAACACGACTCATGTGCCAAGCACCCTAATGCAATGCGTATATGCCAAATTACATGGACTCAAAATTCCAACCCAATACCCTCCTCGAAGGGCCGTAGATCATAATTGTACCGTCTGTCACAGGCCAAAGTACTAAATTACCGAGGTGCCACCTATCACGGGTCAGCACGATTTACTAAAAACGTAAATCGTAAATGTACCGCCTATCACAAGCCGTAGTATTATTTACCGAGGTGCCACCTATTATGGGTCAGCACGATTTACCAAAAATGTGTAGTCTATCCCAGACCTTACACGACGAGACAATACCCACAGGGATAAGATGAACCAACAAATCACATGGAATCATGTCGTGGCCCATCCAGTCACCACTATCACCATGGCGCATCCAGTCGCCATGTACTATGAAATGCATGAGCATACTCTGACTCTATCCACGACAATCATTAAGTAAACACAGATATTAAAAGATTCCCCATTTTTAATACTTATTTAACTCTAACAATTTTCACGAAAATCATTCAGTAAATGTAGATATTAAGAGATTCCCCATTCTTAATACTCATTTATCTCTAACGATTTTCACTGCAAACATTAAGTAAAAAGAGATATTAAAAGATTCCCCATTTTTATTACTCGTTTGACTCTAATGATTTTCACGACGAACATTAAGTAAACAGAGATGTTAAAAGATTCCCCATTTTTAATACTCGTTTAACTCTAATGATTTTCAAATTCCACACAAAACATAATCAAACATATTCTCAAATTCAATCCACAATTCACACCGATTCACATCAATTCATTTTTCCACAAGATCCACACAAAACACATCTCAGAATTTATAGCTATCAATTATGAACACGTCAAATACGACAAACACAAATCGTCACGACACACCACTCAAAACACATAAAATTTCATTTCCTCAAAATCATACATAAATGAGTTAAATTCATTTTCCACAAAACACTCATCAATATCACCAATAACCCAACTCAAAGATTTTTCCCATAAAAGCCTTAAATTCATTTCCCCCCAAATCAACACTTCAACCCTAACAAAATTCTTTTCCACACAACCACAGATAAGTCCCTAAATGCAAACTAAATGTTTGGAAGGAGCCCTTACCTTAACGTTAGCTTTAACGTGCGATTACGGTACCACGAGTAAATCCGGTAAAATCTCCGCTCGCGACGTTTCTTCCAAAGTTAGTTCACTAGCACCGTAGCATGGTGGTGAGCAACTTTCCCATCTATCTCTTCGCGAAACGAAGCTTAGATCTACATGAAACGTGGAAGATTGTGTTTGACGGTTTTAAAATCCCTAACACCGCTTTTCTTTGTTTTCGAATCAACGAGGAAGTATGAAGATGAGAAATCTATGTCTTCTCACCCACCAAGCCTTGGGTTCCTATTCTTAAAGCAAAATAAAGAAGAAGAAAGTGGAATGAAGGAGGAAGAAGAAGAAGGGTTCGCGAGAAACGTTTCTTTCTTCCTCTGTTTACGTTTTCTTTTCTTTTTTTCCTTTTCCATTATTTAGATATTTTAGATATTTGTAGAATTATCATTTGCACATCACCTCCCGTCACTTCCCAAATCATTTTGATAAAAATATCTATTCTCGTCGCAACTCAATTGACAGATAAAATTTTCTACAACTAGAGATATTTTTAACAAAATTGTCCGGTATTAAATTCTTCATAACATTAATAAATTATTCTCTGATAAATAATTTTAATCCAATTTCCAAAAATATATTTTTGGCACTTAACTCACTAATTACCAAAAACGGGCTAAAAGCCTAACAATTTCAACACAAAATACCCTTAAATAGCATAATTTGGGATTCAAAAATTAAGGGTCTTACAATATACTTTTGGAGGCAAACAAAGACCTTGATCGTACAAGTCAAGTCTTCAAATAACTTCCGACCACATCAACGCATAATAATTATTTTGGACTTGACAACTCATACCACCTAAACCGACACATGATCAGATAACAACTCCCAACCTACAGGTTGACCTACAATCTATAACCAAAGGTTCCACAGCCCCCAAAGAAAACCAAAACAAAGCTCTGATACCTAAATTGTAACACCCCGAATTTTCAAAGCGAGAGTGTATTTTTTTTTCAAAACAAAATCATTTAACAAAGAAATAAATAAGGAAATACCTTTGGATAAATAATTGAGTCATAACACAACGACAATTAAGTCGACATAATTTACAAACAGCGAAATAGTTTTTTGAAATATGAATTCAAAGTATTTGCACCTCAAAAAAATGGTACATGGAACCCATCAAAAATAAATTGACATGCTGACAATATTAGAATAGGTACATTCTTCCAATTTAAAATAAACACAATTCGAAAGAAAGACATATGTTCCCTCTATGTCAACCTAATCTGATCATTCTACAAAAAAACTATACACCCTGAGTGATCTCCACGCGCCCTGTAAGATCCTCCTAGCATAGCTCCAGTCAGGCATTCCCATCCACAGGGTACGAACCAGTAGGATTGTCCTGGCTCTCATATGAGGGCAAAGCCTAGATTTCCACAATAGTTGTAAAGGGTCACCAACCGAAATTAACAGTTATCACATAACATTTAAGTTTTTAAATGCACGAAATCACTTTTAAACTTAGCATGCACCTTAAAAGGGTTTTCCATATGCTAAAAGTTCATATTATACTTGCCAAATAAAAATGAAATCAAAATAAGGCATTTAATCGATCAAGTAATAAACAACTGGCCTATCCATTGATGAACCAATTGAGCAATCGATTATCTAACTCAGCATAAGAATTTCTACTAAGCCAATCGATTGGGAAATCGATTTGGATGAAGGTTTTGAGTGAAACCTGTACTCTGGTCTTAAATCAATCGATTGGGCAATCGATTGAATGAATAACTGAGCCTGTGTAACAAATTCAATCAATTTGCAAATCGATTTTGTCTAATTAGCTGAGCTACTATTATAGCCCAAATCGATTAGCTCAGTATCATTTCAAGATTTAAGAAAATAGGAGACACAACAATCGATTTCGTAATGGGTTTTTGAAACATACTTACAAAAACATTTGGGACATCGATTTTGTCAATTTAGCTGAGCTCATGTAATACATCAAATCGATTGGCAAATCGATTTTTATGAATGGCTTTTCACCAAATCGATTTGGGAATCGATTTCCCTGAATGTTTTTCTAAAACTACATAAACTAACTCAATCACATTCACACACAACTCCAAAACATACCTCTTAGCATTTTCAACACAACCACCACGACAACTTGGGTTTCGAAATAGTTTTACAATCAATTACACTTACACACAATTTCAAAACATAACACTTAGTAAAATCAACACAATCACAATGACAACTTGAGTTTCGAAATAGTTTTACAATCAATTACACTTACACACAATTTCAAAACATAACACGAAGTATAATCAACACAATCACAATGACATCTCAAGTTCAAACACTTAATCATAAACTTGAATCAAACACGACTCGTGTACCGAGCACCCTAATGCAATGCGTATATGCCAAAATGCAAGGACTCGGAATTCCAAACCAAAACCCTCCTCGAAGGGCCAAAAATCATAATTGTACCGCCTATCGCAGGGCGAAGTACCAATTACCGAGGTGCTACCTATAACGGGCCTGCACGATTTACTAAAAAGCGTAAACCATAAAGGTACTGCCTATCACGAGCCCATACCGTTTACCGAGGTGCCACCTATCACGGGTCTGCACGGTTTACTAAAAAGAACGTAAATCATAAATATACCGCCTATCACAGGCCAAAGTACTATTTACCAAGGTGCCACCTATCACGGGTCTGCACAATTTACAAAAAACCGTAAATCGTAAATGTATCGCCTATCACGGGCCAAAGTACTATTTACCAAGGTGCCACCTATCAAAGGTCTGCACAATTTACAAAAACGTAAATCATAAATGTACCGCCTATCACAGGCCAAAGTATTATTTATCAAGGTGCCACCTATCACGGGTCTGCCCGATTTACAAAAAGAATGAAAATGCATGAGCATACTCTGACTTCATCCACGACAATCGTTAAGCAAATCCAGATATTAAAAGATTCCCCATTTTTAATACTCATTTAACTTAAACGATTTTCACAATAAACATTAAGTAAACAAGGATATTAAGAGATCCCCATTCTTAATACTCATTTAACTTAAACTATTTTCACAACAAACAATAAGTAAACAGAGATATTAAAAGATTCCCCATTTTTAATACTCGTTTAACTTTAATGGTTTTCACGACAACATTAAGTAAACAAGGATATTAAGAGATTCGCCATTCTTATTACTCATTTAACTTAAACGATTTTCACAACAGACATTAAGTAAACAAGTATATTAAGAGATTCCCCATTCTTAATACTCGTTTAACTCTAATGGTTTTCAAATTCTACACAAAACAAACTCAAACATATTATCAAATCCAATCCACAATTCCCACCAAATCACGTCTCAAATTTCATAAGCATTAATTATGAACACGTCAAATGCGAAGAACACAAATCATCACAACATACCACTCAAACACATCAAATTTCATTTACTCAAAATCATACACAAATGGGTTAAATTCATTTTCCACGAAACATTCATCAATATCACCAAAACCTAACTCTAAGATTTTATCCATAAAGCCTTAGATTCATTTTCCCCAAATCAACACTTTAACTGTAAGACCCGTAATTTTAAATTATACCTTATGTATTTTAATGGTTTTTGGTATTGAACTCGGATGCTTTTAAGCCAAAGTTATTAATATTTTGGAGTTTATAAGACCAAAAAGATATTTTGATGCCCGATTAGAATTACTCGTCGATAAATAAATTAAATTAACTGCGGTGAATCTTTTACGAAGAGTTTAATGCGTTATGGGTGAAAGGGTAATTTAATAAATATCTATTAAGATGTTTGTTAATTATAATTAATATATATATATATATATATGTTTATATATAAAGAAATGGAAAGGAAGGAAATGGGAGAAAAAGAAATAGAAAGGAAAGAAAAAGGAAGAAAGGAAAAGAGAGAGAAAGAAACAAAAACGCTTTCCCTCCTTCTTTCTCTGTCGCGCTCACCCCTTCCTTCTCCCTTCCTCCATTGTTGCACGTTTTTGATTTCTTTTCTTTCCCTTGAGTTCGCAAGTGATAGTGGGTGATAGGACAAGGATTTCTCAACTTCACTCTTCCTCTTTGATTCGAAAACGGAGAAAAACGGTATTAGGGATTCAAACACAAACCTCCCGGTTTCACCTAGATCCAAGCTTCGTTTCGCAAAGAGATAGAAGGGAAAGTTGCTCACTACCACGCTACGGTGCTAGGGGACCAACTTTGGAAGCGGCGTTGCGAGCGGAGATTTTACAGGATTTGCTCGCGGTATTGTAAATCGACGAAAAAGCTAAAGTGAAGGTAAGGGCTCCTTCTAAACTTTTAGTTTGCACTTAGGGACTTACTTGTGGTTGTGTGGAAAAGAATTTGGTTAGGGTTAAAGTAATGTTTTGTGGAGAATGAATTTTGAACCCATTTATGTATGATTTCGAGTATATGAAACTTGTTGTGTTTGAGTGATGGATTGTGTTAGTTTGTGTCGTCGTATTCGGCGTGTTCATACTTGATGTTTGTTGATTGATGTGTTTTGGTGTGAATTATGGATTGAATGTGAAAGTATGTTTGAGTTTGTTTTGTTCGGAATTTGAAAACCATTAAGTGAAACGAGTATTAAGAATGGGGAATCTCTTAATGTCTTATTTACTTAATGTGAGTTTGTGAAAATCGTTTAAGTTAAATTAGAATTAAGAATGGGGAATCTCTTAATGTCTCGTTTACTTCATGTTGTTTGAAAATCGTTTAAGTTAACTGGGCGTTAAGAATGGGGAATCTCTTAATGTCTTGGTTACTTAACGTTTGTTTTTGAAAAATCGTTTCAGTTAAATGAGTATTAAGAAGGGGGAATCTCTTAATGACTAGTTTACTGAATGTTTTGTTGTGGAAATCGTTTAAGTCAAAAGTATATTAAGAATGGGGAATCTCTTAATATGTCTGTTTGCTTATGGTTGTTGTGAAAATCGTTAAGTTAAATGAGTATTAAGAATGGGGAATCTCTTAATGACTTATTTACTTAATGTTGTTTTGAAAATTGTTTAAGTTAACTGGGCGTTAAGAAGGGGGAATCTCTTAATGTCTATGTTACTTAATGTTTGTTTTGGAAAATCGTTTAAGTTAAATGAGAATTAAGAATGAGGAATCTCTTAGTGTCTCGTTTACTTAATATTTGTTTTGAAAATCGTTTAAGTTAAATAAGTATTAAGAATGGGGAATCTCTTAACGACTTATTTACTTAATGTTGTTTTGAAAATCGTTTAAGTTAACTGGGCGTTAAGAATGGGGAATCTCTTAATGTCTTGGTTACTTATTGTTTGTTATGGTAAATCGTGCTGACCCGTGATAGGTGGTACCTAGGTAAACTGTACAGACCCGTGATAGGTGGTACGTTTACGATTTACGTTTGGTAAGTTGTGCTGACCCGTGATAGGTGGAACCTCGGTAAACAGTACTGACCCGTGATAGGTGGTACCCTTACGACTTACTCTTTTTGGTTTGGTAAATCGTGCTGACCCGTGATAGGTGGCATCTCGGTAAACAGTACTGACCCGTGATAGCTGGTACATTTACGATTTACGTTTGGTAAGTTGTGCTGACCCGTGATAGGTGGCACCTCGGTAAACTGTACTGACCCGTGATAAGTGGTACGTTTACGGCTTACGTTTCTTGGTGAATTGTGTTTTTCCACGAGAGACTGCACAGGGGTTTGTCCGTGAGAGACTACACCCTGGTAAATTGTGAATTGTTGGTTCATTTTGTCCGTGTGGGTATGGTGTTATAAGTGTTAAGTGTTATGTTTCAGAATTTGGTGATAACATGTTTGATTGCAATACAATTTCGAAACTCAGGATGTTGTAGTAATTGTGTCATAAGTGTTAAGTGTTATGTTTTGGAATTTGATGATAACATGTTTGATTGCAATACAATTTCGAAATTCATGATGTTGTAGTAATTGTGTTATAAGTGTTAAGTGTTATGTTTTGGAATTTGGTGATAGCATGTTTGATTGCAATACTATTTCGAAACTCATGTTGTTGTAGTGATTGCGTTATCCGTGCTAGGTGTTAAGATTTGGGATTATGTATGAATGTGATTGAGTTAGTTTATGAATTTTTGGAAAGAAATATACAGGGAAATCGATTTACCCAATCGATTTGATGAGTGTAACACCCCGTTTTTCAAAGCGATGGTGTATTTTTTTTTTCAAAAGAAATTAAAATACAACAGAGAAATAAATAAGGTAAAACCTTTTGATAAATAATTAAGTCATTAAAATTTACAAGCAGCGGAAAAGTTTTTCAAAATATAAATCCAAAGCATGTCCTGATGTCAACAATAGTACAGGTACATCCTTTCAACTTAACATAAAGGTAGCCCAAAAGAAAGACATATGTGTCCTGAGTGACAACCTAGTCTGATCATTCTATACATAACAAAAACTATACGCCTTGAGTAATCTCCACGCGCCCCATGAGATTCTCCTAACGTAGCTCCAATCAAGCACTCCCATCCACATTCTCGTCCGGAGGATACGAACCGGTGGGATCATCCTGACTCTCATCTGAGGGCAAAGCCCAGATTTCCACAATAGTTGTAAAGGGTCACCAACCGAAATTAACAGTTAACACATAACATTTGAGTTTTTAAATGCACAAAATACCTTTTCAACTTAGCATGCACCTTAAAAGGATTTTCCATATGCTAAAAGTTCATACAATGCTTGCCAAATGTAAATGAAATCAAATAGAGTTTTCAATCCATCAAGTAATACACAACTGAACAAAACATTGATAAATTAAGTGAGCAATCGATTATCTAACTCAAAATAAGAATTTCCACTAAGCCAATCGATTGGGAAATCGATTAGATGGATAACTGAGCCCCTGTATTAAAGCCAATCGATTTCTAAATCGATTTCCTGAAGGTTTTTAGTGAAATTTGAACTCTGGGCTTAATTCAATTGATTGGGCAATCAATTGGGCAACATAGCTGAGCCACTGACTTAATGCCAATCGATTTCCAAATCGATTTTGTCAGATTAGCGAAGTCCCAGTAACTCATCCAATCGATTGGGAAATCAATTTCCCTGCATATTCTTCCAAAAATACATAAACTAAGTCAATCACATTCATACACAACTCCAAATCTTAACACTTAGCAATTTCCACACGAACACCACGACAATTGGGTTTCGAAATAGTTTTAAAAATCAACATGCTATCACACAATTCCAAAACATGACACTTAGCATAATCAACCCAATCACAATGACATCTCAAGTTCAAACACTCAATCATAAACTTGAATCAACACACTTACACACAATTTCAAAACATACCGCTTAACAGTTTCAACGCAATACCCACACAGACAAGATGAACCAACAAATCACATGGCATCACCTTGACTCGACAATCTCAATACGGACAAAATGAACCAACAAATCACATGGCATCACTTTGACTTGACAATTCCAACGCAGACAAGACGAACCAACAAATCACATGGCATCACCTTGGCGCGACAATCTCAACGCAGAGAAGATGAACCAACAAATCACATGGCATCACCTTGACTCGACAACCTCAACGCATACAAGATGAACCAACAAATCACATGGCATCACCTTGGCGCGAAAATCTCAACGCAGAGAAGATGAACCAACAAATCACATGGCATCACCTTGACTCGACAACCTCAACACATACAAGAGGAACCAACAAATCACATGGCATCACCTTGGCGCGACAATCTCAACGCAGAGAAGATGAACCAACTAATCACATGGCATCACCTTGACTCGACAACCTCAACGCATACAAGATGAACCAACAAATCACATGGCATCACCTTGGCGTGACAATCTCGACACAGACAAGATGAACCAACAAATCACATGGCATCACCTTGACTCGACAATTCATTTCTCCACAAAATCATTTTCACGACAACATTAAGTAAACGCAGATATTAAGAGATTCCCCATTCTTAATACTCTATTAACTCCAACGATTTTCAAAACAAACATTAAGTAAACAAGACTTTAAGAGGTTCCCCATTCTTAATTCTCATTTAACTTAAACGATTTTCCAAAACAAACACACATTAAGTAAATAAGACATTAAGAGATTCCCCATTCTTAATACTCGTTTAACTTAATGGTTTTCAAATTCCACACAAAACAAACCCAAACATACTTTCACGTTCAATCCATAATTCACACCAAAACATTTTTCCACACAAACCACACAAAGCACATCTCAAATTCTATAATTATCAATTATGAACACGTCGAATACGACGACACAAATCAACACAATCCATGACTCAAACGCAACAATTTCATTTACTCAAAATCATACATAAATGAGGTAAGTTCATTTTCCATGAAACATTCATCCATATCACCAAAACCCCACATTAGAATTTCACCCATATAGCATTAATTCGTTTTTCCCCAAACCAACGCTTTAACCCTAACAAATTCTTTTCTACACAACCACAAGTAATTCCCTAAATGCAAACTAAAAGTTTGGAAGGAGCCCTTACCTTCACGTTAGCTGTAACGTGCGATTACAGTACCACAAGCAAATCCGGTAAAATCTCCGCTCGCAACGCCGCTTCCAATGTTGGTCCCCTAGCACTGTAGCGTTGTAGTGAGCAACTTTCCCTTCTATCTCTTCGCGAAACGAAGCTTAGATCTAGGTGAAACGGGAAGGTTTGTGTTTGAATCCCTAATACCGTTTTTCTCCGTTTTCGAATCAAAGAGGAAGAATGAAGTTGAGAAATCCTTGTCCTATCACCCACTATCAATTTCGAACTCAAATGAAAGAAAAGAAAGCAAAAACGAGCAACAATGGAGCAAAAACGAGCAACAATGGAGGAAAGCAAACACGCGAGACAGCAGGGGAGGAAGAAGATGGAAAATTTTGCTTTTCTCTCCTTTCTCTTTCTTTCCTTTGTTGTTCCTTTCTCCCTTTTTCTTTCCTTCCCATTTCTTTATATATAAACATATATATATATATATTAATAATAATTAACAAATATCTCCAAATCTTTAGATATTTATTAAATTACCCTTTCACCCATAACGCATTAAACTCTTCGCAAAAGATTCGCCGCAGTTAGTTTAATTTATTTATCGACGAGTAATTCTAATCGGCATCAAAATATCTTCTTGTTCATATAAACTCCAAAATATTAATAACTTTGGCTAAAAAGCCTCCGGGTTCAACACCAAAAATACACCAAAATACATAAAGTATAATTTAAAATTACGGGTCTTACAATGAGTTACAGGGGCCCTGTCTTTCACGAAATCGATATACCCAATCGAGTTTGTAATATGTTTTTCAAAACCATTTAAGAAATCAATTTGCCAAATCGATTGGAGTCATTACAGGGGCTCTGTCTTTCACGAAATCGATTTGCCCAATCGATTGGGTTCATTACAGGGGCTCTGTCTTTCACGAAATCGATTTGCCCAATCGATTGGATTCATTATAGGGGCTCTGTCTTTCACGTAATCGATTTGCCCAATCGATTTGGCCAATACAGGGGCTCAGTCCTTCTCAAAATCGATTGCCCCAATCGATTGATGCAAGTCCAGAGTTCAATTTTCACTAAAGACTTTTAGGAAATCGATTTACCCAATCGATTGGCTCAGTGGGAAATCTTATTTTTAGTTTGATAATTGATTGCTCAATTAATTTATCAATGTTTTGTTCAGTTATGTATTACTTGATGGATTGAGAACTCTATTTGATTTCAATTACATTTGGCAAGCATTATATGAACTTTTAGCATATGGAAAATCCTTTTAAGGTGCATGCTTAGTTGAGAGGATATTTTGTGCATTTAAAAACTTAAATGTTATGTGTTAACTGTTAATTTAGGTTGGTGACCCTTTACAACTATTGTGGAAATCTGGGCTTTGCCCTCAGATGAGAGCCAGGATGATCCTATCGGTTCGTACCCTACGGATGGGAATGTAGATGGGAATGCTTGATTGAAGCTACTTTAGGAGGATCTCACGGGGCGCGTGGAGATCATTCAGGGTGTTTAGTTGTTTTGTAAAGTGATCAGACTAGGTTGACACAGAGGGAACATATGTCTTTCTTTTGGGTTGCTTTTACTTTTAAACTGGAAGACTGTACCACTTTTGTTATGTAAATATTTTGAATTCATATTTTGAGAACTTTTTCCGCTGCTTGTAAATTATAATGACTTAATTATATATCCAAAGGTGTTACCTTATTTATTTTCTCTGTTTTATTTTAATTTCTTTTGAAAAAAAAATTACACCCTCGCTTTGAAAAACGGGGTGTTACATTAACCCTTAACAAAATTTTTTTCCACACAACCACAAATAAGTCCCTAAATGCAAAATAGAATTTGGAAGGAGACCTTACCTTCACATTAGCTTTAACGTGCGATTATGGTACCGCGAGTAAATCTGGTAAAATCTCCGCTCGCAACATCGCTTCCAAAGTTGGTTCCCTAGCACCGTAGCATGGTAGTGAGCAACTTTCCCTTCTATCTCTTCGCGAAACGAAGCTTAGCTCTAGATGAAATGGGGAGGTTTGTGTTTGACGGTTCTAAAATCCCTAACACCGTTTTTCTGCGTTTTCGAATCAACGAGGTAGTATGAAGCTGAGAAATCCTTGCTTTCTTACCTACCAAGCCTTGGGTTTCTATTCTTGAAGAAAAGGAAGCAGGGAAAACGAAAATGGAAGGAGGGAGAAAAAGAAAGCTTCGCGAGGCAGAGGAAGAAGAAGAACTTATGTTTTTTTTTCTTTCTCTTGTTTTTCCCTTTCTCTACTTTCCTTCCTTTCTATTTCTTTTCTTTCTATTTCTCTTTCGTTTTCCCTCCACACAAACATATATATATATATATATATATATATATATATATATATATTTATATATATATTAATTACTTTTAACAAATATCTCTAAATATCTAGATATTTATTAAAATTACCATCTCACCCATAACGTAATAAATTCCTCATAAAAGATTCACCGCAGTTAATTTACTTTATTTATCGACGAATAATTTTAATCGGGCATTAAAATATCTATTTTGGTCATTTAAACTCCGAAAATATTAATAACATGGCTAAAAAGCCCCTGATGTCAATACCAAAATCCACTAAAATACATAAAGTATAATTTAAAATTATGGGTCTTACATTTAGATTGAATTGTGTTTTGCTTCTACTAAGCAGATTGTTACAATTGATTTTTCACACTAAAACACTTGAAAATAGTTGTTTGAGCAAGTGCTTTTGTATAACTTAAACCTTGGACCTTTCAATAATAAGGATATCTGAGCTCTCAAAAGATTTTTTTTGAATTGCATGGATATTTGAGTTTTATGAGTTTATGCTTTGTTTTCAACCTTGAGAATCTATTTATAGAATATATTGGAGTTTCACTGTTGTCCTTGTAAACAAATTATCTTTGTATCTTCTTGTGAGTAATTCTGAGTGTATCTTGTTGTGAACAAATTATGAGCATATCTTCTGCAGAGCAAATTATACGCATATCTTCTTGTGTACAAATTATGAGCATATCTTCTTATGCATAATATTTGTGCCATATCTTCTTTCGAACAATATTTTGAGTTTCTCTAGTACTTCCTCGTTCGATGGATTTGTGCGCTTCTCATGCGAAAAATAGCTTTTTGGAGTTGCGCCAAATCCTTTACCCCTCACAAGGCCAAAATATTCAAGAACATTACATGCCTTACCAAGTATGTCCCTGCAACTAACTTTTGTATTCTCCTTTGGATTTTCAGAACATTGTTCTAGATTCTCCCAAATACATGTATGATTAAAAATATAAGTTTAATATCATTTTTAAAATACAATATTAAAAAATATTAAAGTGATAATATACTTATAAATTGTGTTATCACTTGTTTGACATTTTCATTATCAACTATTCCATCTTTATTCAAACGAGCTTCCTTCCACAATATATGACGACCTAATGGTTGATTGGATTTCGTCTCTTGAAGCTATTCGTTAATACTTAAAAAAAATATTAGTTCGAAACAATAGTTTATAATCTACCACGCTTATTATAAAAAAGTGATGTTTACTTACAATTTTTGGCTCTAAACGTGCATACCCCATACACAATTTTTTGTATGGATGCATTGGATTTTTTGCTCTCTCCCAATTTTCCGTACTTATACTATATATAAAAAAAATAATGCTTGTGCAAAAAAAATACGCTGTGAATATGAATAAAACACAAATGTTAATAAACTAATATTACCACAAAAGCGGAGTTTGCACATTTAGCTAAAAAAGCGCTCCATTCTTCATTTGATATGTAGTATTTGTATATTTTTCGAGCTTCAACATTCAAATTTCCAACACGATATCATAAGTAGCAATTTGAAAAATGAGATCTAAAGCCTCTCTGTATTTTTCCGGCAACTCAAAGCACATAACTGTTTCGCACCTCATCAACGGTAAATGATAACTGCAAACCAAATAAAGAAAAAAGTGGAGTAAAAAAGCTACATGTATATGTTGGTATAATGGCCTCTATCCTTAGGAATTTATACACGAGATTATTAACCAAATTATCCAATTTGTTCCTAAGTGATGAACTTAATATTAAAACCAACTTGTTTAATATTAATTGCAATTTAATAGTGATAGATTCAAAAAGTAATCAAGACAGAGATTCAAAGACACATGTATTATCAAGATAAGAGTATAGATCAAAACTTATTCAAAATTGACATTCAATAGCACATGCATCATCAAGATAAAGAGTATAGAGATAGAGAAGTGTGCACCAGGGATTTTTATACTGGTTCGACTATCAATTTGATAGTCTACATCCAGTCCTGAAATCACTCACAAATTTTAGCCTTTCACTAGAAATGATTTAAGTATGTTTACAAACTTTCCAGCACTTCAATGCCTACACATCTAACTCAACATCAATCTACAACACCAACCAATCTATCCTTAAGAATTAATCGCCAAGCTCTTGCAAGATCAGATTGAGATCTCCTTTAGATGAACACAATCATCCTAAAAGATGACCACGAGTTTCACAATACTGGATTTCCACACACTTCCTTTTACAAAGATTGTTTCTTACAAAAAGAACTAAGAAATAAGAACACTTTTCAACCACAATGGATTCTCACTCTCTAAGTATTTGCCAATTGATATTAGTGAGTTCTAACAGTTTCTCTCAAAGTGTAATTTTCGAGTAGCCAATGAAAACTTTAAATTCTTTCAAAATGTATTAACTGTTATGAAATTTGTGATTGATAAAGTTTATATAGTTTCAGAAAAACTTCAGACAAATCGATTTCCCAATCGATTTTATTAATGTGTATTACAAGCTTAATCGATTGCCTAATAGATTAGCGCATTTCTTGTTTTACTTGAATCATGAAAATATATGAACTAATCGATTCTTTTAATGCATATATCAGAAACTGATACTCAGTTTATATCAGAATCGATTGACTAATCGATTATACTTGTTATATTCAAACAACGAGATCAAAACAATCGATTACTCAGTCGACTCACTTTCATTGACATAATCGATTTGGCAATGGGCTAAATTCTCCCTGTAACTCAGACATTTATTCCAATCGATTTGTCAATCGACTTGACTTGTCCCTGTAACTCAGACATTTAGTTAAAATCGATGTGCCTATCAATTATGCAATATGTTTCTGATAAATGATTAACTACTTCATTCATGAAATCGATTAGTTGAAAACGAGCAACTTAAGAAAAATATATCACATCGATTGTCCTATCGATTTCTTTAATCACAGAACACAGACCTGATTAAAAACATTTTAGTAATCGGTTTGCCAATCGATTGACTCAATACAAGCTTTGTTTTGTGAGTTATAAAATCGATTACCCAATTGATGTGCAAATCAATTGTCCAATTGATTTCTTTAATCACAAAACACATACCTGATTAAAAACATTTAAGTAATCCATTTCCTAATCGATTAACTCAGTGAAAATTTGTTCTGTGAATTAGACAATCGATTACCCAGTTGATTTATCAATCGATTTACCAATTGATTGATTTACTTACTTACTTTATGATTTCATTTTTAATTTGGCAAATACTTAGATATGAAACCATAATGATGAATATACCTATTAGTTACTATGACAACTAGACAAAATTGCATATAATCTTCAAGCTTTGTATACTATCATTCATCTTTGCTTGATTGCTTGAGATCCAAGATTTGTCCCAAGTGTTTGATTCTTTTTCACATAATCTTCAATCTTTATGATTAATCTTTGCTTGATTGATTTCCTGAAATGTATCTCAACTTACACTATTAGATTTATCAAATAATGCATATAAATTGTATATTTGAAAGTTTTATCAAAATCAATATCAAGGAAGCATATTTCTTACAATCTCCCCCTTTTTGATTAAATGACAAACATACAATTTAACTTTGAGTTTACATTTCAAAACTTAACTTTATAATAACTATTGTTTAAAAAACTCCCCTTAAATTATAGACTTCATAATTCATTTCAATTTCAAGTTTCATTATAACTCCCCCTGAATTTTAGACCTCATAATTCATTTCAAGTTTGATATTAGAGCACATATTCCAGTTTGGTATCAGAGTAATCAGAACACAGCATCAGAGCATCCAATTTAAAGTCATTTAAGTTTGGTAACAGTGCACATAAGAGTACACTTTATTCATTTGGTATATCAGAGTGTTCATCCAAATTATGTATCAGAGTAATCATAACACAATATCAGAGCATCCAATTTAAAATCATTTAAGTTTAGTAATAGAGCACATAAGAGTACACTTTATTTAAATTCATTTAAATTTGGTATATCGAAGTATTCATCCAAATTATGTATCAAAGCATTCATCAGATTACAACATTAGATCACATAAGCATAATTTAAAGCACAATTTTAATTTGATTGATATCAAAGCACAACATCAGCACAATCACATATCAGATCACGTAAGCACAATCTAATTTTATTCACATTTTAGTATCAGAGCACAAGAGTTCAGAGCACAAAACAAGAGATTAGAGTACAAGTTAAATTGGATCAAATTCTCCCCCTTTTGTCATTATATTCAAAAAGAAAATACAATTGAGAATGATTATTCAAAAGCTATTTCCAGATATACACTAAAAACACAGAAACATTACAAAAACACCAAAGAAAACAAAATCCTAAACAACTAATCTAGGGTTGTTCCTTATTATTACCAATGGGAGAGGGAGAGACTGTTGTATTGCCTCAGCAAGTGTCTCCTCACCATGAGGTTCAGTACTATCTAGGTTAATAGGGTTTGTTCCTTTAGTTGCTTGTTTTCCAATGTCGACTATGTCTTCAAAAGACATATTGAGACCCAAATGGTCTAGGATGGCATCAACATCTTGAACAATGGAGTTGAGAGTTGCTTGGAGTTTCCTAAGGGAGGCTTCCACTTTAGAATTGTGAGCAGCCTAAGACTCCAAAAATTCCAGCAACTTAGCTAAAACCTCAGATTGGTTTTCAGCTGGCTCAACTTGTTCAGCATTTGGTTGAGCTCGTGTCCAAACACCATTGATCCTTTTCAATTGCATTTGATTGACAATTGATTCACCAAAGATCAGAGTTGTTTTTATTGATTCTTCATTGACAAAAGAGATTTTGAAATGTCTCAGAATCTTGGTTATTAGTTGAGGGTAGGGGAGCATCAGCTTTCCTTGTGCTATTTCCAACATGTTCATCAGCACAATCCATGCCCAATTCATCTTGAGCTCCTTGTATAGGCCCCAAAGAAGAATAATGTCCCGCTTCTGGTAGTGGGAACTGTGTGGAGGTAGTACTTATCCCCCAGGTACCGGGCTCGAATCCCACGGAAGGCAAAAACACGCCAGATTTCCATGAGGGAAAGGGGGGGCGAGAAGGTCGTGAGGTAGCATCGCCGGTAACGGGAATGGCTGGGGTGTTACAAGGTTGATGAAGAGGATGGTGATTTCTCAGCTATTTGCTTCACTCTAGCCATTTGCGATATTTAGGAAGTTTGAGAAGTTTCAGGGAATCAGAGAGATTGAATTTAGAAAGATTAAAAACACAGAGAAGTTTGAGAAGTTCAGAGAAAATGAGTTGAGAAATCAATTTACGGTTTTAAGTAGTACTGTTCAGAATCGATTTCTAAATCGATGTTATTAAGCATTTGTAAGCGACACATCAATTGCCAAATCGACTTAGTTACCATTATTGGAGGGAAATGAAAGGTTCCAGTTATAGTTGCCTCCAACGGCTAGAAATTTTCTGCAACAGTCATTTTTCAAAATGATTCCCAAATCGATTTCCTTAAGTAAGTGTACAATGGCTAAATCGATGTCCAAATCGATTTCCATATCAATTCAGAAAAGCTTCTCACAACAACATCGACTTCCAAATCGACTTAGTTGGCTTGCAGGTTTGATAAATTGATAAAATCGATTACCAAATCGATGCTCGGGTTTGAGTTTGGAAAATTTTTCAAATCCTTGGATTTCAGGGGAAAAATAATCGATTATGAAATTGATTCTTTAAACGATTTTCCAAATCTTCAATCGATTCACCAGTCGATTGGATTAATGTATACTTCAGCATCTATTGCTACTGCAGATCACTAAATCGATTATGAAATCGATTTTCGTGTTTTATGTTTTGACATATGAGACACTGTGTAGCATAAATCGATTATGAATTCAATTTTGTAATGCTGATTTGAATGTTGACACAGGATAATCGATTTACCAATCGATTTATCAATTGCAAGTTAGTCAGTTTAAAGGAAACATCGATGTCTCAATCGATTTTTCACAGGGATCACATTTCATTTTGATCTATTATACCAAGTTTCATTCTCATATAGAAGAAACTTCCCTTGGGTAGAGCTTTGTTAAAGATATCAGCTAATTGATCAGAAATATTAATATATTCAAGCTTGATATTACCATTTTGATATTGATCCCTCATGAAATGATGCCTAATCTCTAAGAGATTTTCTAGTAGCAACCGCTTTAGAAATTTCTCCTATGATGTTGTCAATGGGATGGTTTTTGTTAAACTTCCATTCCTTAGGTAAGTCATCTTCCCTTATAGGTTCTATACAATCATTGTTAGTTGGAGGTGATGTTTCATTTGGTTCTTTTGGATCTGATTCTACAATTTCATCAAGGGAATCACCAACTAAAAGAGGGGTATTGTTCATGTTTTTAGTAAACATTTCATCAAATTTTACATGAACAGACTCCTTTATAATTTTAGTTCCTTTATTGTAGATCCTATAGGCCTTTCTAGTTTGTGAATATCCTAGAAAAATTCCCTCATCTGCCTTAGAGTCAAATTTTCCTAGATGCTCTTTTCCATTATTCATCACAAAACACTTGCATCCAAAGACTCTAAAATAGGCAATGTTTGGTTTTCCACCTTTGTATATTTCATAGGGTGTTTTTCTAAGTATAGGCCTAATTAGAACTCTATTTATTACATTTGTCGCTGTGTTTATTGCATCAGCCCAAAAGTATTTTTGAAGCTTAGAGTCATTGATCATTGTTCTAGCAAGTTCTTCTAGAGATCTATTCTTCCTTTCTACAACTCCATTTTGTTGTGGAGTTCTTGGGGCAGAATAAATGTGGTGAATTCCATTTTGTTCACAATAATTATCAAATGATTCATTTTGAAATTCTCCACCATGATCACTCTTAATGGAAACTATTTTCTGAGTCGTCTCATTTTGAACTTGATTTGCACATTTTTTGAAAATTGAGAAAGCATCACTTTTGTGAGACAGAAAATAAGTCATTGTATATCTAGAGTAATCATCAACTAAAACATAGCCATACAGATTTCCTCCAAAACTTTTTACTTGAGAGGGACCAAATCGATCCATATGAATTAATTGTAGAACTCTATTAGTTTCTACTAAGTTTATTGGTGGGAAAGAGGACTTAACTAATTTACTTTTCTCACAAGAGTCGCATAATTTGTCCTTAGTAAATTTTCTATTTGGGAGACCTAGCACTAGTTGTTGTTGGGGGATAAGACCTCTGATTTGCGGAAGATTTATGCAGAATGATGTTTATTCTAACAACATGCGCAGCAGTTTAATAAATTTGAAATTTACTAAACACAAGACTGAGTAAGGTCCCTAATAAACAGTTCTAATGAATGTCAAACTGTATGGATCAAGATATATATGGAGTAACGCATCAGAAAACAATTAATTGCCAAGATGTTGATTTTCATGCAATTATGTTAAGACAATTTATCAAACAACTTCACTTAACATAGAATCTTTATCATGCATTCAATCAATATCATAAACGAAATAATTGCAGAAATTTAAACGAGATAAGGGAAAGAAGAGTGTACGCAGATTTTTATACTGGTTCAGTCGTCCCTTGACGACCTACGTCCAGTCCCAAGATCAAACTAGATCTTAGCCTGTCCAATAGAACTTCTTAGAATCAGTTTACAGATTTTTACACAGCGCCTCGCACCAATCTTAAACTATTCTCCCTGTTCTATCTTTCCCTCCCTGAATTCCCAAGTTTAAATCCCATAAACTTGACCAAGAATTCAGTCAAGCGTCTTCTTGTTGACAGCCCTCAACCTCGAAGAACACGACCAGTAAAAACTGGATTTTCTCAAAGTAATTTGATTACAAAAAGGTATTTATAGAAATGAAAAAGATCAATTATACAAAGTTCTTGATCTTCAAACTTTTCAAAGCATTCTTTATCAATTCAGTCTTTTTCAATCCTCATTGATCACAAACGTTGATTGTTCATGGCTGAAAAAGATGTTCAAAGTAATGTCAGTTGAGAAAGAGTTAGTGGTAAAATGATTGTTATCAATAGTTGTAAAAGTTCTGAATCTATTATCATTATTAGAAGAAGTGTGTGAAAGCAGTTTATATAGTTTCTGGAAAAACAACGTATGAATCGATTTGGCAAATCAATTCATTAAAGTTATAAAGCACACTAATCGATGTAACCAATCGATTTCACGAATCTTGTTTTTCTTGAATCTTGAAACTGCTTACACTAATCGATTTAATGAATCGATTATTTTAACTGAGTTCTTCAGACTTGGATGAATGTACTTAATTGAATCGATGTTCATAATCGACTTAGCGTGTTTTGTTCCAACAATGAGATCAAAACAATCGATGTACTTGATCGATTCAACCAATTCAGTCATCTCTGTTTCTAAAACTTTTTGCACCAATCGCTTTAGTCAATCGATTACACTGGTTCCAGGGACACAATGTTTTTCAAAAATCGACTTGCCTAACCGATTGTAAAATTAAGTCTGAAGCTTATTTCAGCAATTTGCTCGTTCAATCGCTTTACCACGTCGATTGATGCCAAACGTAATTCAGCTGAAATAAAATAGTTGATTGTGCTAATCGACTGTGTATGTTCCAGACCAAGGTTATTTTGAAACTCATTTTACAAAATCGATTTGCCTAATCGATTTAGTAATCATTGGTTTAGCTCTGGGACATTCACACTTGATTGTGTCAATCGATGTAGACAAACAAACAATAAAGAAGTGATTGGATTAATCGATTTTCCAAATCGATTAGCTTGCAAGGCATGCTACTGACTTGCGCATTTTAATTTCAGTAAGTGTACCAATCGATTTGTCTAATTGATGTAAGCAATTAGGTCAGTCCTGGTGATTTAAACAATCGATCTGCCTAATCGATTTGTGGCAAACTAGCTCTCTGACTTGCACATTTTATTTTCTAATAAGTGTACCTATCGATTGGCCTGATCGATTGATAGCCTGTTTGACTTTTCATAGAATGTGCAAATCGATTTTGCCCATCGATTGATTAATCCCAGACTGGATAAAAACATTCAACCCTGTAACAGAATCGATTTTACTAATCGATTTGCTTATGAATCTGCAAGCTTTTGTTGATTTCTTGAGTTCCAAGCAATTGTCTCAAGTTTGTAGGATTGAGTTGATGTTCCTGAAATTTTTCTCAGTTCACAATGTCAGATTTATTTCAAGATGTATGTTTGTCAATAATATCAAAAACTAACATATTTCTAACAATCTTCCCCTTTTTGATTTAAGTGACAAACATGCAATTTTAACTTGAGAAACATTTCAAATGACAATGCAGTAAAGCTCCCCCTAAATATGAGTACCATTCATTTCATATGAGGGTTAGGGTTGGAGTTAACTTAGACATACCACTGGCATCGGAATTGTTAGAAAAAAATCAGGTATATAACTATCAAGGCATATGAAATATAAAATAAACATTGCTAGGTATATAACTATCAAGGCATATGAAATGTAAAATAAACATTGCTAACATAGGTTTGCAAAGGTTTGCAAGTTAGAAATTTCTTTCCCCCTTTGTCAATTAAGTCAAAAAGAGGCAAAGGAGAGAAGTTTGCTCCCCCTGTGTTGGTAGCAAACTTGAAACCTGAAATGCTACTAGAAACTTGAAAACTTATTAGTAACAAGAGCAGAAAATTCAGTATGAGTATTAACTTAAAAAAAACTTGTATCATTTCAATAAGCAGAAACTGATTATGGCATGCACTAGAAGTATGCAAAATGAAATGCAACAATCACTAAGATCAAGAAACTCATCTATTCAATTCATTCATCAAAACAGAATAATACAATCAATGGAAATATTACATAGAATATAGCAAAACAGAAAAACAAAACAACTAAGAAAACTGAAATCCTAAACATCTATAGTTTGCTGGCCCTCATTATTATCTGGGGATGAGGCTGAGACCGCTGTATTAACCTCAGCTGGTGTCTCCTCATCATGAGTTTCAACAACCTCTAACTGCGTCGGAGTCGGTTCTTTAGCCGCTTGTCTTCCGATTTCAGCAACATCGCTGAAGGACAACTTAATGCCCAGATGTTCTTGGATTGCTGCTATATCTTGTGCCATCTAAATTTGACATGATTGTATCTTCTGGATCGCAGCATCCATCCTTTCATTCAATGCCTCCATCTTGGCATTGTGAGCCATTTGAGCTGCCATGAACTCAAGCAACTTGGATAGTGCCTCGGACCCTGCTGAAATTGATTCAGCAGTTGGTGGTTCAGCACTTTGCTGGGTTGGTTCAGCATTGGCTTGAGGTCGTCCCCAAATGCCATTCACCTTGCGCAGCTGCATTTGGTTCACGATGGATTCACCAAATGTCAGAATGGTCTTGGACAATTTTTCACCCTTCACAGCTACCTTGAAGTGAGTGAGAATTTTTGTGATTAGCTGTGGATACGGAAGCACGAGCTTTCCTTGTGTTGCTTCCTGCATGTGACGAAGCACGATCCATGCCCAACTCATCTTGAGATCTTTGCAAAGACCCCACAGTAATACAATGTCCAGCCGTTGGACAACTGCATGATTTCGAGAACGCGGGACAAGCATTCTGGTGAGCGCGTACATCAGCATCCGATGTTGAACCTTCATCTGACCGATAGGAAGTGAAACTGATTCCACAAATCCTTCGACCATCAGGTCCCGCACAGCTGTTTGTCTCTCCAGAGACTCTTCCCATCCTTCATCTGCAGCGTCTGCTTCGGTGCTGCCGTCAACTGAGTTGCCATGGTAGGGAAGTCCCGATAAGCCCGAGAACTCCTCAAAAGTCATGGAGATATTCTTCCCTTTCACCATTGCTTTGAATCTTGTATCCGTCATCTTGAATGTAGCATAGAATGCTCGAATCTTGTGTCAAGCGTAGAATGCATTTTCCCTTTCACCATAGAATGCATTTTCCTTTTGATGAATGCTGGAGGAAGCTTGAATTCCTCAGCTGGCTTATTTTGTTGCGTGGGAGTTTTTTGTTGTGGAGTAGATTTCTTTTGAGGTATGGTTTTCTTTTGCGGAGTTGAAGAAGTACTCTTTTTCTTCTTCTTCTTCTGTGATACATCCTTCATTGCATCCGCCACCAACTTCTCAGTTGGATGCTCTTTTCTTTTCTTTGTCTTTCCTTGATCTATTGCAATGCTTTTGCCTTTGTCTTGTGCAACAATCTTATGAGTAGGAATGGGTACTCATTTAGAAAGAGTAGGTGGAGGAGATGGGGTAGTTGAAGAAGATGAGGTAGAAGGAGTAGATGGAGAGGTTCTCTTCACTCTTGCCATATTGGATTGATTATAGAAGAAATCTGCAGTTGTATGAGTAAGGATAGAGTTAGAATAGATCAAAACAGAGGCAAAAGTTGAGTTTTGCAGAGGTTTGGATGAATGAGTAATGAGAAATTGATGTTGGGGTTCGATTGCAACTGTTCCTTTTATACTGCTGGGTACGCGCATCGATTGGTCCAATCGATATAGTTACCGTTGTTGGGGAAGATCAAAGAACGGGTGTGTAACGGCCAGTAAAAAATATGTAACCGTAATAAAGTCAATCGATTACTCAAATCGATGTCCATATTTACTTAATCGATTTCCCAGATCGATTTCGTATCAATTCAGAAACTTCAAATAACAGACCAGACATGAGTCCATCTCATCATCGATTTTCCAAATCGATTCTTTAAGTAAAACACTCAATACAGTTCAGCTAATCGATTACCCAAATCGAATTCGAATTTGCTAAGAGATCTTTCATATCACTTCAGAAGTTAACTCGTCTGAGCATCGATTACTCCAATCGATCTTTTAAATGAAAATTGCAACCCAATTTTGACGATCGATTTCCTGAATCGATTTCGATCTCTGTAAGACCCATAATTTTAAATTACACTTTATGTATTTTAGTGTATTTTGGGTATTGAACTCGGAGGCTTTTTAGCCAAGTTATTAATATTTTGTGAGCTTAAATGCCCAAAAATATATTTTGATACCTCGATTAAAATTGTTCGTCGGTAAATAAATTAAATTAACTGCTATGGATCCTTTACGAAGAATTTAATTCTAGAGAGTTTCGTTAAAAATAACTTGGGTTGCTAAAAATTGCATCTGTCAATCGAGTTGCGACGAGAGTATATATTTTTAACCAAAAAGTGGTTTGGAGAGGTTATGGGTGAAATGGTAATTTTATGGAATATCTAGATATTTTTAGATATTTGTTATATATATATATATAGAAATAAAAGGAAAGGAAGGAAAGAGAGAGAAAAGAAAATAGGAGAAAGGAAAAGAGAAAGAAAGAAAAGAAAGCATTTTCATCTCCTTCCTCTCACTGACCCGCGCGCTCATCTCCCTCCTTCTTCATTGTTATCCATTTTTTTTTTTTGCTTTCTTTGCTTCCTTTAGTTCCAAAATAGAAACCCAAGTTAGTGGGTAAGAGAGCAAGGTTTTCTCAACTTCGCTCTTCCTTATTGATTCGAAAACGGAGAAAAACGGTATTAGGGATTCAAACTCAAATCTTCTCGTTTCATCTCGATCTAAGTGTCGTTTCAAGAAGTGATAGAAGGGAAAGTTGCTCACCACTACACTACGGTGCTAGTGAGATAACTTTGGAATCGGCGTTGCAAGCGGAGGTTTTTACCGGATTTGCTCACGGTCCGAAATCGAACGAAAAAGCTAAAGTGAAGGTAAGGGCTCCTTCCAAACTTTTAGTTTGCATTTAGGGACTTACTTGTGGATGTGCAGAAAAGAATTTTGTTAGGGTTAGAGTATTGATTTGGGAAAATGTATCTGAGGCTTTATGGGTAAAATCTTAGAGTTAGGTTTTGGTTATATTGATGAATGTTTCGTGTTGAATGAATTTAAACTCTTTTATGTATGATTTTGAGTAAATGAAACTTGTGTGTTTGAGGGGTGGATTGTGTTGATTTGTGTTCGTTGATTTTGACGTGTTCTTAATTGATACTGATGAAATTTGAGATGTGTTTTGTGTGGTTTGTGTGGAAAAATGATTTGGTGTGAATTATAGACTGAATGTGAAAGTATGTTTGAGTTTGTTCTGTGTGGAATTTGAAAACCATTAAGTTAAACGAGTATTATAAATGGGGAATCTCTTAATGTCTCATTTACTTAATGTAGGTTTGTGAAAATCGTTTAAGTTAAATGAGAATTAAGAATGGGGAATCTCTTAATGTCTCGTTTACTTAATGTTGTTTTGAAAATCGTTTAAGTTAATTGGGCGTTAAGAATGGGGAATCTCTTAATGTCTTAGTTACTTAATGTTGTTTGAAAATCGTTTAAGTTAACTGAGCGTTAAGAATGGAGAATCTCTTAATGTCTTGGTTGCTTAATGTTTGTTTTTTTTTTTAAAATGGTTTCAGTGAAATGAGTATTAAGAACGGAGAATCTCTTAATGACATGTTTACTGAATGTTTTGTTCTGGAAATCGTTTAAGTCAAAAGTATATTAAGAATGGGGAATCTCTTAGTATGTCTGTTTGCTTAATGTTTGGCGTGAAAATCGTTTAAGTCAAATGAGTGCTAAAAATGGGGAATCTTTTAATAATTGTATTTGCTTAACGATTGTTGTGAATGGAGTCAGTATACGCTCATGCATTTTCATGCTTTTTGTAAATCGTGCAGACCCGTGATAGGTGGCACCTTGATAAATAGTACTTTGGCCTGTGATAGGCGGTACATTTATGATTTACGTTTTTGTAAATTGTGCAGACCCGTGAGAGGTGGCACCTTGGTACATTTACGATTTACGGTTTTTTGTAAATTGTGCAGACCGGTGATAGGTGGCACCTTGGTAAAGAGTTCTTTGGCCTGTGATAGGCAGTCCATTTACAATTTACGTTCTTTTTAGTAAACCGTGCAGACCCGTGTTAGGTGGCACCTTGGTAAACGATACGGGCCCGTGATAGGCAGTACGTTTATGGTTTACGCTTTTTAGTAAATTGTGCAGACCCGTGATAGGTGGCACCTCGGTAATTGGTATTTTGGCATGTGATAGGCGATACAATTATGATTTACGGCCCTTCGAGGAGGGTTTTGGTTTGGAATTCCGAGTCCATGCATTTTGGCATATACGCATTGCATTAGGGTGTTTGGCACACGAGTCGTGGTTGTTTCAAATTGTGATTGTGTTGATTTTACTAAGAGTTATGTTTTGGAATTGTGTGATAGTATGTTAGATTGTAAAACGATTTCAAAACTTAAGTTGACGTGGTGATTGTGTTGAAAATGCTAAGTGTTATGATGTGGATTTGTGTATGAATGTGATTGAGTTAGTTTATGTATTTTTGGAAGATTATGCAGGGAAATCGATTTCCCAATCGATTGGCATTAAGTCAGTGGCTCAGCTATGCTGTCACTCGTTTGCCCAATCAATTGCTCAATCGATTGAATTAAGCCCAGAGTTCAAATTTCACTAAAAACCTTCAGGAAATTGATTTGGAAGTCGATTGGCATTAAGTCAGTGGCTCAACTATGATGTTACTCGATTGCCCAATCAATTGCCCAATCGATTGAATTAAGCCCAGAGTTTAAACTTCACTAAAAACCTTCAGGAAATCGATTTGGAAGTCGATTGGCATTAAGTCAGTGGCTCAGCTATGCTGTCACTCGATTGCCCAATCAATTGCCCAATCAATTGCCCAATCAATTGAATTAAGCCCAGAGTTCAAACTGCACTAAAAACCTTCAGGAAATCGATTTGGAAATCGATTGGCTTTAATACAGGGGCTCAATTACCCATTTAATCGATTGGCTTAGTGGAAATTCTTATTTTGAGTTAGATAATCGATTGCTCAATTAATTTATCAATGTTTTGTTCAGTTGTGTATTACTTGATGGATTGAGAACTCTATTTGATTTCATTTAAATTTGGCAAGCATTGTATGAACTTTTAGCATATGGAAAATCCTTTTAAGGTGCATGCTAAGTTGAAAAGGTATTTTGTGCATTTAAAAACTTAAATTTATGTGTTAACTGTTAATTTCGGTTGGTGACTCTTTACAACTATTGTGGAAATCTGGGTTTTGCCCTCAGATGAGAGTCAGGATGACCACACCGGTTCGTACCCTCCGGACGGGAATGTGGATGGGAGTGCTTGATTGGAGCTACGTTAGGAGAATCTCACGGGGCGCGTGGAGATTACTCAAGGCGTATAGTTTTTTGTTATGTATAGAATGATCAGACTAGGTTGTCACTCAGGACACATATGTCTTTCTTTTGGGCTACCTTTATGTTAAGTTGAAAGGATGTACATGTACTATTGTTGACATCAGGACATGCTTTGGATTTATATTTTGAAAAACTTTTCGGCTGCTTGTAAATTTTAATGACTTAATTATTTATTCAAACGTTTTACTTTATTTATTTCTCTGTTGTATTTTAATTTCTTTTGGAAAAAAAATACACTCTCGCTTTGAAAACCATGGTGTTACATTGTGGTATCAGAGCTTTGGTTTGGTTTTCTTTGGGGGCTGTGGAACCTTAGGTTCTAGATTGGAGGTTAGGAGTTGTTGTCTGATCATGCGTCGGGATAATCGGTCTGAGTCATCAGATCAGGGGTGGTTATTATGTGTTGGTATATTCGAAACTTAGTTTTGGAATTATTCCAAGTGGTGTTAACACTTCTTCTTGTTATTGGTTTTTCGGAAACACTACCTCTAAGAGGGAACGACGTTGCAAGGATGAACGTCAGTGGGGATGATCAAATGGTAGAATCTACAAATAACATGGATGTTTTGTTGTTGCACGAATTGCTGCAGAGACTCTGTGGGATCTGGAGAAGAGGTAAAGAGAGATTTGTGCTCTTAATATTAAGAGGGTTAGAATATTTTCGTCGTTACCATCCTCCAAAGTTCAAGGGTGATGAGGACTCAGAAAAAGAGTTGATTAGTAGATTCAAGAAATGGAAAAGATCTTCGAGATGACGGAGTATCGGGTAGAGTTGAAGCAAGTCATGACGGCATGGAATTTATGAAATGGTTCCAAGGACACAGAAGCTATGTGTTGATGTTAACTCAAAGATGATGAGTATGGATGGATTAATATTAGACTAATGAGGAATTTCAAGTAAAGATCTAAGTGGAGGACTTTTGGTAAGAAAAGTATTAGATGTTTTCCCTGGTAGATTTCAGGATGAGTCTGGATGAAGTTTGACAACTGTCAAAGAGATGTGAACATCATGGAATTGTTGAGAAGATAAGGCTTCCATTTGGAATCACATTTGGTGCTTAGGTGTCAATGAAAGAGACTGGTAGTGAAGTTAAGGTAGCGTTGCACATTAGGAGTGAATACTCCTTTGGATAGATAAAATACGTTTTGTGGAATTATCAATACCTTGAGGGGAAAAGTTGAGCATTCGAGTTAGACTAGATTCGTAACTTGGATTATTAAGTATGGATAGTAATATTGGATGAATCTATAGACACGTAAGTGTGAATTTTGAGCGATGTTCAGAAAAACCTAATGAGTTAAGCCTTGATGTATTGAACTCTATGTTACCATTAAGTGGAATTTGAAGTAATCGAGTACGAGAATACTTGAGATTGCGGTAATATAAGTTTGAGAGTCTATTAAAGGATGGAAATTACTAAGAGGATGTTAATATTTTGATAGGACTGAAGGATTATTCGAGATTTGATTTGGGACCCTAAAATGGTTGATTTTAGTTGATGATTTAAAATCTCGCAAGGTTGGAGGGAGGACCAAGTGATGCTTAAAACTTTCATAATCGAAGGAGTTGAGACAGGCAAGTGATAAATAATTCATGTTAAGGATGGAAGTGTTTGGAGATTTCGAGGATCATATTTTAGAATATTATTCAATGATAAAAAGTGAAAAAGAAGAAATGTAACAACTGATTTATGGTTTAGTTGTTGGTCTTGGGAAGTCAAGCGTGAAGATTTGAAGTCATCATTTTAGTAACTAGATGGACGAAGAAAGGTATGTGAGTTTTTGAGATATTGTACTGCAAAAAAAAATTATGAGGATGAAGTTATATATAATTATCTTTTTGGAAATGTTATGGGGAACGTTTGAGAAATAATTCTTTAGAACATTCGAATGCTAGGATTCTTTCAATTTATATCTCGGTGAAGGTTGAGAAGGAATAAGAATCCAGCAAGTGAAACAAATATTGGAAAAATGTGCCAAGAAATTGTCGGAGCAGCACATAGAGATGTAGCTTATGACGATTAAAGATTCAGGAAAGGAATTATGTCACCTATAATTCAGACATTATTATTATAAAGGTATGCCAATGATATAAAGACATTACTTGAGTACATGTCATGGGGATTATTATTGTGTTCGTCAATCAAAGGAGTTCAATGTTTGTTTGATTGAAAACAATTGAACATGAAATGGAAAGGTTTGGTGGGAATTAGTAAGCCTTGATTTATTAGAATCACTATAATGAAGATGTATCAAGGTTCGAGGTAGAAATTTAAGGTTTGTATAAATGGAAAAGTGATGGAGTGAATACAATGCGGTTGACCTGTCATAATGAAAGGATAATCATCAAGATGCAAATGAAGGACACATCAAAATTAAGAAGTATCAGAATGAATGTTGGCAGTAGAGGTAGGAGAATTATTTTCGAGTTTATGCATAATTGCGGAGTATGTAAGAAATTTTTTAGTGAAGCGTGAATATGAGGTGTTAGACATGAGACAAATGTAGACTTTGATCTGTGAATTAAATTCAAGTTGGATTTTAATGGAAAACGTGACTCTTGAAATGAAGTACTAAACTGAAAGGAAGTTTGTGTGTCCTAAATAGTATAGTCTTTGGCATGATTTCGAAAATAATTGAGGAAGCTTTGATCACCAAGCATATGTGGAGATTGGATTATTAAATTTATAACTAGAATAACATACTGATAAGAACACTATAGTTTGACGTATTTGTACGACTTAAGAAAAATTGAGGATTTGCGGACAAGGGAGAAATTTAGGAGTTCTCGGATGTAGTGATTGTTCGGTGCTCAGTGTGTTAGGGTCATTCTAAGTGTTTCAGTTTGGTACCAAATGGATGTTTCGTACCAAGTGGATGCAAATGAGACTACGAGACATAAGTATGGAATATTTTACTTCGTCGACAGGATCAAAGTTATAGGAAAATAAGGGAAACTCAATGGACTTTGAGAAGATTGTTGACTGCTTGTACATTAAGATAACCTCAGTTATAAGTTGCAAGGAGCGCTACTACAGTTCGGTTAAGATAGTCTAAGCCACTATCATGGTTGTTGGCTATTTATTGACAAATTGAGGGACTGATCATCCTTAATCAATTGTCGATAGTAGACAAAACCATGTTGAATGGAACGGACAAGCCTTACCGACTATGAATGGGTGCAGAGTTATTAAGCACCTTATGAAAAGGGGTAGACAACACTTTCTTCGAGAAGGCCGAGTGAAATAAGTTGTGACTGATACGATGAATTCGGGTACAAACCAAATGTGGATTGTTACTAGTACTTTAATTTCGAGGACAAAACTAATTTTAGGGGGGTAGTAATGTAAGACCCATAATTTTAAATTACACTTTATGTATTTTAGTGTATTTTGGGTATTGAACTCGGAGGCTTTTTAGCCAAGTTATTAATATTTTGTGAGCTTAAATGCCCAAAAATATATTTTGATACCCCGATTAAAATTGTTCGTCGGTAAATAAATTAAATTAACTGTTGTGGATCTTTTACGAAGAATTTAATTCTAGAGAGTTTCGTTAAAAATATCTTGGGTTGCTAAAAATTGCATCTGTCAATCGAGTTACGACGAGAGTAGATATTTTTAACCAAAAAGTGGTTTGGAGAGGTTATGGGTGAAATGGTAATTTTATGGAATATCTAGATATTTTTAGATATTTGTTATATATATATATATAGAAAGAAAAGGAAAGGAAGAAAAGAGAGAGAAAAGAAAATAGGAGAAAGGAAAAGAGAAAGAAAGAAAGAAAAGAAAGCATTTCCAACTCCTTCCTCTCACTGACCCGCGCGCTCATCTCCCTCCTTCTCCATTGTTATCCATTTTTTTTGCTTTCTTGGCTTCCTTTAGTTCCAAAATATAAACCCAAGGTTAGTGGGTAAGAGAGCAAGGTTTTCTCAGCTTCACTCTTCCTCTTTGATTCGAAAACGGAGAAAAACGGTATTAGGGATTCAAACTCAAATCTTCCCGTTTCATCTCGATCTAAGTGTCGTTTCAAGAAGTGATAGAAGGGAAACACAACATTTAAGTTTTTAAATACACAAAATAACCTTTCAACTTAGCATACACCTTGAAAGGGATTCCACATGCTAGACTTGCATAAACAAAGTTGAAAAATGAAGTTTTATTAGCAAAACTGCACTATTGTATTCGAATACAGCATCTCTGTATTCGAATACAAGGTTGTTTTAGCAAAAACAACATGTCTTTATTCGAATACAGCCTTCCGTATTCGACTACACATAAGTCAGCAGCAAAAACAGCATGTTTGTATTCGAATACAGCCTTCAGTATACGAATACACATCAGAAAACAGCAGAAAAACAACAACATTCAGCAAAATTCAGCTTTTAAAAGGGTTTCGAAATCAATCAACACTTACACACAAACCCAAGCAATCACACTTAACAATTATAGCACAATCACCATGACGACTTGAATTTCGAAAAAGGTTTTGCAATCAATCTCACTTACATACAAATCCAAAACATTCACACTTAGCATTTATAGCACAATCACCATGACAACTTGAGTTTTGAAAAGGTTTTACAATCAATCACACTTACACACAAATTCAAAACATTCACACATAGCAATTATGGAACAACCACTTGAATTCAAACACTCAATCATAATCTTGAATCAAACATGACTCGCGTACCAAGCACCCTAATGAAATGCTTATATGCCAAAATGCATGGACTCGGAATTTCAAACAAAAACCCTGCTCGAAAGGGAGTAAATTTTAATTGTATCGCCTTTCACATGCCTTATACTAATTATCAAGGTGCCACCCATCACAGGCCCGCACGATATACTAAAGTGTCCACTATCACATGCCTTACACTATTTTCTAGAGTGCAATCGCTCACAAATCAACACATTCTAGAGTGCAATCTCTCATAGATCAGCACGACGGGATAATCCCATTAAGGATAAGATGAACCAACAAATCACATGGAATCATCTCGTGGCCCATCCGGTCACCACTATCACCATGGCCGATCCGGTCGCCATGTACAATGAAATGCATGAGCATACTCTAACTCTATCCACGACAATCATGAAGTAAATGCAGATATTAAAAGATTCCCTATAAGACATATGACTCCCTGATCATGACTTTGATATAGGGGGAGAGTACTAGACATATGCCTCCTTGATCATGATTTTGATATAATGTCAAAACATACAATGTATATGCATTATTTGATTGATCTAATGGTTTGAATTGAGAAATATTTCAGGAAAATGAACAAACACTACACATTGGGACAAAACTTGGAAGTCAAGCAATCAATCAAAGAAGAATGATATACTACCAGCTTGAAGAATGATGTATAAATGTGTCTAGTGTTAATAGTGTCTATTAGGTAGACTCAATCATAATGATTTCTAATAAAATATCTGCCAATGAAATCATAAAATACGTTTTAATCAATCAAGTAATAAATCAATGGATAAATCAATTGGGCAATCGATTGTCTGACTCACAGAATAAAGGTTTCACTAAGTGAATCGATTGGGAGATCAATTACTTAAAGGTTTTCATTAAAAACTTGTGTTCTGGGTTTTGACAAATCAATTGGACAATCGATTTGCACATCAATTGAGCAATCTATTTTATGATTCATAGAACCAAGCTCGTACTGAGTTAATCGATTGAAAAATCGATTACAAAAATACTTTTTTATCAGACATGGGTTATGTGATCAAAGAAATCGATTGGACAATCAATTGAAATAAGTTTCTTTAGTTGCAAGCTTTGCACTAATCGATTAGGTAATCGATTGAAAGAATGAACTGGTTAATCATTTATCAGAAACATATTGCATAATCGATTGGCACATCGATTTTAACTAAATAGCTGAGCTACTGTAACCAGTCAAATCGATTGGAGTAAATGTTTGAGTTACAGGGAGAATTCAGCTCATTGCCAAATCGATTGTGTCAATGAATGTGAGTCGACTGAGTAATCGATTTTTTTGATCTCGTTGTTTGAACAAAACACTTATAATCGATTATTCACTCGATTCTGATATAAAATTAGTATCAGTTTCTGATTTATGCATTAAAAGAATCGATTAGTTCTTCTATTTTCAAGAATCAAGAAAAACAAGAAACGCGATAAACGATTAGGCAATCGATTAAGCTGAAACTACACTTTAATAAAACCGATTGGGAAATCGATTTATCTGATGTTTTTTTGAAAATATATAAACTGATTGAATCACAAATTTCACATAACACACACATACAGAAAAATAACAATCACTTTTCTCATAAACTCAAAACTAAAATACACTCTGAAAAGATTGTCATAGCTCACTAAAAATACATTGGCAAATAGTGTGTGAGATCTTCTATTGTGATTGAGTCAATCTTCTTAGTCTTCTTTTATCTCTTTTGTAAGAACAACTATCTGTATAGAAGTTTCTGGAAAATCTAGTGTTGTAAACTGGTGGCTATCTATTTTGGTGCTTGTGTTCATCAAGAAGAAGCCACAACTTGATCTCGTGAGGGTTTGGCGAGTAGCTCTTAGGGATAGGTTGGAATTGTAATAGAAGTTGGTGTTGAGTTGGATGGATAGGTTGTGATTGAGCTTCAACTTTGTAGTAAAATATCTCAATGATCCACATACCTTTCATCATCCACCTAGTCACTTAAACACTCATTTGAAATCTTAATGCTTGACTTCCCAAGACCAACAACTAAACCATAAATCATTTGTTACATTTCTTCTTTTTCACTTTCTATCATTGAATAATATTCTAAAATTTGAACCTCAAAATCTCCAAATAGTCATCACACCCCTTATTTCATTCATGTCATCTTAAAATACAATACAAGGTCTTATTCATTATTGAATGTAATCGTCTTAGTAATCTCACTAATGATAACTTTTCTAATAACAACACAATATTTTAGTAAATCTCCAAACACTTCCATCTTTAACATGAATTATTTATCACTTGCCTAACTCAACTCCCTCGATTATGAAAGTTTTAGGCATTACATGGTCCTCCATTCAACCTTGTAGATTTTAAATCATTGACTTAAGGATCAACCATCTTAGGGTCCTAAATGAAGTCTCAAATAATCCTTCTGACCTATCAAAATATTAACATTCTCCTTGTAATCATCATCCTTTAATAGACTCTCAAAGCTTACATTGTTACAATCTATAAATATTCTTGTACTATGTACTTTCAATTCCATTTAATAGTAACATGTGGTTCAATACATCAAGGCTTAACCCATTATGTTTATACAGACATCACCCAAAATTCACACGTACGCGTCTATAGTTTCATCTAAAATCACTATCCATACTTACCATCTCCTAAACCACACAAATATTTGTCCCTTATCAAAGAAATATATATTCTCCCTCTTATAATCGTCATGAGATTCATACTTAACAATCTAAGTCACGAACCTAGTTTAACTCGAATGCTCGACCTTACCCCTCAAGGTATCGGCTATTCCTCAAAGTGTCCTTTATTTACCCAAGGTAGTATTCACCTCTAATGTGTAACGCCCCTTAACTTCACTACAAACCTCTTCTGGGAAACCTAAGCACCAACTGCTATTCCAAAAGGAAGCCTCATCTTCTCAACCATTTCCTGATGTTCACATCTCTTTGATAGTTATCAAACTTCATCCAGTCTCGTCATGAAATCTACCTGGAAAACATCTAATACTTTTCTTAACAAAAGTCCTCCACTTAGATCTTTACCTGAAATCCCTTATTAGTCTAATGTTAATCCATCCATACTCATCATCTTTGAGTTAACACCAACATATAGCTTATGTGTCCTTGGAACCATTTCATAAATTACATACCGTCATGATTCGCTTCAACTCTGCCTGACAATCGTCATCTCGAAGATCTTTTCCACTTCTTGAATCCACTTATCAACATTTTTTGAGTTCTCACAACCCTTGAACTTTGGAGGATGGTAACAAAGAAAATATTCTAATCCCCTTGACGCAGCAACACATATCTCTATTTCCCTCTTCTCCAAATCTCGAATAGTCTATGCAGTTGTTTGTGCAACAACAGGAACATCCATGTTATTCGTAGCTTTAACCATTTGATCATCCCTATTGAAGTTCACTCTTGCAGCGTCGTTCCTTCTTGGAGGTATGTGTTTCCACAAAACCAACATCAAGAAGAAATCTAAATACCACTTAGAATAATTCCAAAACTAACTTCCAACTACACCAACACAGAGAAACTACATCAAACCAGACAACTCGGACAAATTCCCCAGACACATGATCAGATAATGACTCCCAACCTACAAGTTAACCAACAATCTATAACCAAAAACTCCACAGCCCCAAAGAAATCCAAGCCAAAGCTCTGATACCACAATTGTAACAGTCCATTTTTTTATACTGCGAGTGTATATTTTTTTTTAAAAAACAAATTCATAAAAACAAAGAAATAAAGAAAAAAATACTCTTGGATAAATATTTAAGTCGTAACATAACCATAAAGTCAACAAATATTTACAAGCAGCAGAATAGTTTTTGAAATCAAAATCCAATTTATTCAAACATCAAAATACACCGGGGCTATGAGGTATATCAGGCATAGCTCATACCCTTGGGGTATTCTTGGCAGACACCAATACAAAAGCACTGCCCCAAGAATTTTAACTCCCCACATCACATAAAAAAGTGGTACATGGAACCCATCAAAATAAAATGTCGAGCTGACAATATTGGTATAGGTACAATCTTCCAAATTAAAATAAAGACAACCCAAAAATAAATACATCTAGTCCCTATACGTCAACCTAATCTGATCGTTCTACAAAAACTATACATCACAGGTGATCGTCACATGCCCCACAAGATCCTCCTGACACTGCTCCAGTCAGGAGTGTCCAACTACATTTCTATCTGCAGGGTACTAACCGGTGGGAAGATCCTTGTTCTCATCTAAGGGCAAAGCCCATATTTCCACAATAAACTTCCATCATAAATTTCCACACCTATCTCCCACATATTTTTTAAATCTTTAATTAAAGGGCTCAACTATACGTCGATATCATTGCCCGGATGATTGGGTCTTGAAAATAACAAAGACAACATTATAAACTTACGCTTCATACATCACCATGGAGGTTGGTTATAAATCAAAAAAATGACATGTCACGTGCTGTGTGAGATACTTTGAAGAATCTGTAGGGTGTCGAAACCATCCATATCTAATTCTTTCATCTGCGTGCCATGTCAAGTGTTTTGAATCTTCTTCACTGCGATACATGCGCCTAAATCTTGGTATAATGGGAAAATACAACACAACTTTTGTTGGAGTAGATTCTTTCTTCTTATATCAAGAGACATTGCATTTCGGACACGCATTTATTAATTCATATTCGTTTCGATATAAAATGCAATAGTTATGACATTGACGAATTCTTTCAAAACTCATGCCAATAGAACACAATATTCGTTTAGCCTTGTAGGTTTAGTTGGGAAGTTCATTATCATCTCGCAACATATCTTTTTGGAGTGTTAATAATTTTGTGAAGCTTTTATCAGAGCATCCATTAATCACTTTTAAGTTGTACAAGTTTAATATCGTAGAAAATCTTGTGAATTTGGTACAACCAATTATATAATGACTTATCTGCATCACTCAACAAACTCTCAAATATTTTAGGACAATTCCGAAGATCTTCTTCAACTGCTTTTGTAATCTCCTCAACTCGGTCCCAGTCACATGTATATGTGTCGAAATCATTTGAAGCATTTGTCGAACCATTCTCAAAATTAGTGTTTCCTTTTTTTTTCTTTCTAATCATGTCTTATCCAACATATATAACTTTGATTAATTCCATGCCATACTAAATATCCTTCCAATTGATCTACTCTAATACGTTTTCCAAAACAACATTTTGAACAAGGACAAACGATTCGATTTGGGTCTTTTGCATTCTTCACTACAAACTCAACAAGCACCTTCACTCCATTTTCATACTCTTTTGACAATTGATTGGCAGACATCCATTTCAGGTCCATTTTATTTGACCTATATGAATCTTGTGTTATTCAAATGATAAGCTATTGATAACATTATACCAATCTATAGTATATATAGTCTGATTACAAAAAAGAACAAATCAAACCAATTTAAAAAATAAACATATCAAGATTTTATACGATTTATCAAGTAACAATTTATTTGATTTATCAGGGTGCATCAATTAATTTGAAATGCTTTTTTTTATATGATTTATCAAGTAACATTTACTACCAGGTAACATTTTAAATGATTTATCAGGTAATAATTTATCAATTTTAGTGACAACAACAAATTAATAAATATAGTACTTGAGACAACAATCACTCAGTAGAAATTGACGCACAAAAGAGGAGCAGTAAAGGAGGGTTCAACGAGAAGATGTTGCACAGTAGTGGATGGTTCAAACAATAGAGGAGAGAAGAGTTCGTATGGTTAAGGAGATAACGTATTAAAAATGTTTTTATTTATTTAAAGAGAATAATTTTTATCAAATACGCATCGTTTTACAGCGCTTATATAAAAAGCGTTTTAAAAGACCATGTTTTTTGAGTGAAAGTACTATATTATATACAAAACGCTCTAAAAGCGTTGTAAACATAATGTGAAAACGCTATAATTTATAGTGCTTGTATACAAGCGCTGCAAAAAAATGATGTAAACATTATGTGAGAGCCTTAGTTACACCTACAACAGCGCTTTCAGAAAAAACGATGTAAACATTATGACTTATATGACCTTCAACAACGTTTTTTCTAAAGCGTTTAGAAATGCGCTATTCTATCCTCCTTTAATTTTATAGTAGCGCTTCTAGTAAAAAAGCACTATTAAAGGTGCCCTGAGAAATGCTAATTTTGGCGTAAGAGTGCTTGTGAAACAATTCGAGTTATTACTTCTATTTACATTTTATCAATTGGATTCATTAAACTTGATTCATTTTTTTCACTTATACTAGAAAGGTTTCTTGTTTATTAATTCATTCTAAATTCTTTTGTCGCGTGCATTTAGTATTTTTGCATTTAGATTATATATACATCCTAGATAATTTTCTAAAAAGATTACAATACCTTATAAATTTTTGGATTAAAGAGTTTTGCCACTATCAAGCTTAGGTACATTCACTCAAATGTGTCTGTGTAGACACATAATGTTTTTTTCGGATGTTTCACTCATGTTGAGAGGATAATACAATTCAATACTTATATCAATTCAAGTATATAAAACACATTTATTGATTTACATCAATTCCCTTCTTCAGCATAATTTTATCAATTGCTAATAATTCTAACAAAATGTTGGTTGTTTAAGAGTATAATCTAAATAATGTAAAATTACATCAATTCCCATCTTCAACATAATTCTTACAATTACTAACAATACTAACATAAAATTGGTTGTTTAAGAGCATGCTCTATATTATTTAAAATAACAATCCAACAAGAAAAGTAAGACCCAATACCAATTATTGAGAACTTGGAAATTTAATCCATACACCTTAATCAACCAAAGGCAAATATAAATAAATAATACTAAAACCATATATCTCAATAAATCAAAAGTATAAAACTAATAACTTTGTTCCATTCCTTTGGCATTGAGCCCATATCGTGGTTTCCTCCAACTGCTAATATAAAGATAAAGGAGTGAGATAAAATCTCAGTGTGTTTCAAAATAAAGGGAGGGATAGTTTTAAAAATATTCCTTTTAACAACAAGATTAAAATCTGAATGATATGCAACTAGTACTATAAATAACCATTTCGTGAAAGTGTCATTTGACAACTTTTGCTTTAATTTTAAAACATGTAAAAAACTCACGACTTATTACTTTTATTTAAAATATGGAAAAGTTCTCTAATTATCTTAATGTGGGTCACCAAGATAATTGAGTCAAAATGGTAAGATGGTCTGGCCACGATCCCAATCATCGTTCTTATTGTCCTCCTTTACATGATACTCTATGCTTGGAATTACCTTGTGAAATGTCCAACCATAAACTTAACTAAAACAGAGGCAGTAACAATCGAACTTAAGTAATAAGAGGCAATAGTAAAGTAAAGTGTAAGACCCTTAGTTTTAAATTCTAGATTATGTATTTTGAAGAATTTTGTGTTGAATTTTTTAGGCTTTTTAGCCAATTTTATGGTATTTTGTGAGTTAAATGCCAAAAATATCTTTTTGGAGACCCAATTAAAATTATTTCTCGATGAACAATTTTATTTAACTACGGTGAATCTTTTGTCGGAGAATCAATTAATTATGTTACAAAGAATTTAATAGCGGGCTGATTTTTTTAAAAAAAATGTCACTTGTTGCTGAAAAATCATTTGTCAATTGAGTTGCGACGAGAGTAGATATTTTTATTAAAGTAGGTTGCGAAGTGAGGGAGGGATGTGAGGTGGGTAATGAAGATTTTATGAAATATCTATGTATTTTAGATATGTTTTTGGTTGTTGGTTTTAATTATAATATATATATATATATATATATAAATGAAAACATGAGAAAAGGAAGGAAAGGCTAGAAAGAGAAAGCATAAACATTCCCAGGCCTCGCGCGAGAAACTACTTCTTCATTTTCTTCCAACCTTCATTCTTTTTCCTCCATTTCAATGCTTGCTAAGTAAGCCAGCGAACCCATTTTCATAGTAGTTTTTCCTCCTAGGTTCCTTCTTCTACTCTATTTCGTAAACAAAGAAAACTGTGTTAGTTGTTTTCTTCTTGACAGAAGCGAAAGTTTCTTCTTGCCATGTTGTAGTGCTAGTGAGCTAGTTTTCGAAGCGACGACGTGATCGAAAATTTTACCACAATTAATCACGGTGCCGTAATCACTTGTTAAAGCTAAAATGGAGGTAAGGGCTCCTTCCAAATTTTTAGCTTGCATATAGGATGCTATATGTGTATTTGTGGAGTTGGATTTTGGTGAAAAATGATATGTGATTTTTTGGAAAAGGGATTTAATTAATTTATGTGTGTTTTGAGGAAATTAAATTTGATGTGTTTGAGGTTTGGTTTGTGAAAATTAATTTGGCTTGATTTATGTTTGAAAATGTGGAAATTTATGTGGAAATTTGAAGCGTTGGGAACAAAACTAAGATTGAGATCAACTTACCGTCAATAATTGGACGGACAGACTGAGAGGAAAAATCAGTCCTTCAAAGATCTATTTAGAGAATGTGTATTAGATGATAGAGGAAGTCAGAATGATGTACTTCAGTTGGTTGAGTTTACCTACAACAATAGTTTCCACGCAAGTATTGGAATAGCACCATATGAGGCTTTATATGGGCTCAAGTGTCAAACGCCTTTGTGTTGGTATAAGAACGGTGAAAGTATGATTGTAGGACCTGAGATGATACAACAAACTACGAATAAGGTCAAGAATATAAAAGAGAAAATGAAGATTCCACAAGATCGTCAGAAGAGTTATGCAGACATGCGTTGCAGGCTACTAGAATTCAAATATGGTGACCACGTGTTTCTAAAAGTCACACCTACGACTGGAGTTGGTAGAGCCTTTAAATCGAAGAAATTGACTCCCAAATTCATTCGACCATATCAGAATTAGGCATGAATTGGACCTGTTGCTTATCGGATTGCATTGCCTCCAATACTGTCCAATATCCATGAAGTTTTTCATGTGTCTCAATTGAGAAAATACCTTGTGTAACACCCTAAATTTTATATTAAACTATTAAATTAGTTAAGTACAATTTTATATAATTAATTTAATATTTAAATTATTTTCTAACTAATTTTTGTTATATAGGTGATTTCTATGATGTGCAAGGTTTTATAAATCTTTGATTACATGAGCGATATATATAATAAATATTATGATTAATTATTTGATATATTTAAAAAAATAATAGTATTTTAGTGTAATATATATATTTTAAAGAAATATATTTTATACGATTTTACGTGTATATACGTGTACCCAATTAATGTAATACTTCTAGGTGCGCTTGACTAATGTTAAGTATGCACGTAGTTATATTTCAATTATTTATATATAATCATGTTGAGATAGAAAGTGATATTGTGATAGTAGTGATATTGTGTTTGATTTACTGTATTTTTATATACTTGTTATGACATTGTGATTTTATATATATTTATTAAGATTTAGTAATTAATATAAAGTGTTGATGTTATATTTATTTATTTTATAATTTTGACTATTCTCTAACGATGGTAATATTTTAATTTGAGTATTTGAATAAAATAAATACTATTATAGAGATTATTTTAAATATGAGATATTTGGTTATTAATGTATTTTAAAAGATTAATTATTTTTGTTTATAAATTATTAGTTTTGAAATAGTAATAATGCTTTATTAATCAAATTGTGTTTTAAAAAAAATAAAATAAAATAAAACTAGTAAAACTTAAAAGGACACCAATGGGTTTGATTCATATATGAACCCTAATTGTTAATAAAATAAAACAAAAAAAAGGGAAGGGATTGATTTAACTTCGTTAAATGTGTGGTATTGGATATTATTGTGATATTTTATTTATTTTTATAAAATGTGTGATATTTGATATTATTGTGATATTAGATGTTGAATGAATTTTATGTCTATGTTTGATTAGACGTGTTTATGTGATGTGATAATAAAAAATGAATTTATTTTGATACGTTTATGTGATTATGATGATGTATAATTAATATTAACGATGTTATAAATTTGCGACAAGTCTATGTGATGATGTATGCTTGATGATAGTGATGCTATAAATTTGTGATGAGTTTATGTGATGAGATATGATTAATAATAATGATGTTGTGAATTTGTGATGATAATATTGAAGTAACCCCATAGTTGGCGAAATAATTGTGATTTCAATTTGTGTTTGGGATGACGATGTTAATGGAGTATCATAGGCCAACGAGGGGAGAAAATAAATATTGAGAAATTATGAAGTGAAGATTATTTTGTCATCATATAAGTAGGTCCTGAAAAGCCTACTAATTTCGGGGAAGTACAACTGAATGAGCCTGATCGTGGCAGTCTAATGTCGATCCTTAAGGCAAGATTGTTAGACCTTGGAGATATTCGGGTGGAGAATTCCTAGGTGACTTGGAGGAAGCACTCCAAATATCAAGAGCTACCATGCAACACACGTTTATCTCGATTGTCTCATATATGGGTCTCGGGTTGAGTTGAGGGGATCTATGAGGACAGGGCAAATTTGAATTGTTCGTCCACCGGGATGGTGGCATTGTATCAAGTCTCCTAACCAAGTACTTCAAAGTTAGAATTATACCACATTGTGAAGTAGAGTCTAAGCTTATGCATAGCATTGTATTTTATTGTAATTGTTTTGTTGTTATTAATATGTATCATGTATGGTGATAATTTCGCTTAGACATTTTGATGTTACAGTGAAATCTATTTATTTTCCTTGAGTGATTTTGACATTTGAATGTGATATTTTCTTGATGGAATATTTGTTTAATGATACGATCCTATTATGATTGTTTTTGTGTTCTTCTTACTTGTATTATACTATCATCATGATTTCGAAACTCACCTCCTTCGTTGTTTGTGTTTGATTGGTTGGGCCCTGCATGTGCGAAATCGCAGTTATTACAGGTTAATGAGTCTTGAAGTTCAAGTTTGGGAGGAACCCCGCTCTGATAGGTGATATTGGAAATAAGGGTTTTACTTTGTATTTTACTTATTTAATTTGAATCGAATTTTTGTATCAAAACCTTAGAAGTACTAGCAAGTTTTTAGAATTAAATCAAGTAATTATACTTAAATCAAGCTTATCGAGATTGCACTATTTTAATAGATAAAATAAGTTTAAAGTGTTTTTATTTTTATTTTTGAGAAACGTGATATCCTAAATTAAATATAAGGTTTTTATTTTCTTGCAAATATATTTTTATTCATCTGCCCCAAATTTTATAGGAATATGATATAAAATATTATATATATTATTTTGGGATTTAGGGTGTCACATTAGTGGTATTAGAGCCTAGTTTGTCCAATCAGGTCGGGTGGGTTGAGTGTCGGTTCAATAGGAGTCAAATGTCAGTTGTGTCAATTATCTTTTCTTGTGTATTAATTATTTTTACTATCATGTTTTTCTGCTTTATATTATTATTTTATTTGTCATGTGCTATATGCTTTTGTATAATTATATATATTTGATGTTACTAATGAACTATTTATTGTTTGCTTACTCTAATTGTGTTGCGATTATAAGCTTCTACGTAAGTCACTAAATAAACCATGAAATTATTTGTTAAAATTTGATTGAAGTTGAATTGTTGACATAACCATGTTAATTACCTTTTGATTCATGTTCAAACTACATAATTGATCCATGTCTATGGTAACATATGGTTGAATCTCATCATCATTGTGCCAAACATACAATTATGTCTGGTCCTATTATGTCCTTGATATAGTCATTACTCGCTTTTCAATTATCCATTCTCATGTTATTCTTCTGGAATGACGGGATATGGGAAGCCATATGGATTCAACATTAGATAGATATTCAAAATTCAGCAGCTTCTCTAACTACACCAACACAATGAAACTACATCAAACCAGACAAATCGGACAAATTACCCCGACACATGATCATATAACGACTCCCAACCTATAGGTTGACCAACAATCTATAACCAAAAACTCCACAGCCCCAAAGAAATCCAAACTAAAGCTCTGATACCACAATTGTAACAGCATGTTTTTTTTTACAGCACGAGTGTATTTTTTTTCAAAACATTCATAAAAACAATGAAATAAAGAAGAAAATATTTTTGGATAAATATTTAAGTCGTAACATAACCACAAAGTCAACCAATATTTACAAGCAGCGAAATAGTTTTTGAACTCAAAATCCAAAGTATTCAAGCATGAAAATACACTGGGGCTATGAGGTCTATCAGACATAGCTCATACCTCTCGAGTATTCTTGGCAGACACCTGTACAAAAGCACTGCCCCAAGAATTTTAATTCCCCACATCACATCAAAAAGTTGTACATGGAACCCATCAAAATAAAATATCAAGCTGACAATATTAGTATATGTACAGTCTTCCAAATTAAAATAAACACAACCCAAAAAGAAAGACATCTAGTCCTTATACGTCAACCTAATCTAATCATTCTACAAAAAACTATACATCCAGGGGATGATCTTCATGCGCCCCGCAAGACCCTCCTAACACAGCTCCAGTTAGGTGTGTCCAACTACCTTCCCATCTATAGGGTACTAACCGGTAGGATGGCCCTAGTTCTCATGTAAGGGCAAAGCTCAGATTTCCACAATAGTTGTAAGTGGTCACCAACTGAAATTAACAATTAACACATAACATTTAAGTTTTTAAATGCACAAAATAGCCTTTCAACTTAGCATGAACCTTGGAAGGGTTTCCATATGCTAGACATGCATAAACAAAGTTGAAAAATGATGTTTTTAGCAAAACTGCACTCTTGTATTCGAATACAGCATCTCTGTATTCGAATACAAGGCTGTTTCAGCAAAAACAGCATGTCTCTATTCGAATACAACCTTCTGTGTTCGACTACACATAAGTTAGCAGTAAAAACATGATGTTTGTATTCAAATACAGCCTTCTGTATTCGAATACACATCAGAAAACAGCAGAAAAACAACAAAATTCCGCAAAATTCAACTTTTAAAAGGGTTTCGAAATCAATCAACACTTACACATAAACCAAAACAATCACACTTAGCAATTATAGCACAATAACCATGACGACTTAAGTTTCGAAAAGGTTTTGCAATCAATCTCACTTACACACAAATCCAAAACATTCACACTTAGCAATTATAGCACAATCACCATGACAACTTGAGTTTCGAAAATGTTTTACAATCAATCACACTTACACACAAATCCAAAACATTCACACATAGCAATTATGGCACAACCACAACAACCACTTGAGTTCAAACACTCAATCATAATCTTGAATCAAAAATGGCTCGCGTGTCAAGCACCCTAATGCAATGCGTATATGCCAAAATGCATGGGCTCGGAATTCCAAACCAAAACCCTCCACGAAGGGGAGTAAATTATAATTGTATTGCCTATCACAGACCTTATACTAATTATCAAGGTGCCACCCATCACAGGCCTGCACAATTTACTCAAGTGTCGCCTATCACATGCCTTACACTATTTTCTAGAGTGCAATCGCTCAAAGATCAGCACGTTCTAGAGTGTCATCTCTCACAGATCAGCATGACACGATAATCCCCATAAGGATAAGATGAACCAACAAATCACATGGAATCATCTCATGGCCCATCCGGTCACCACTATCACCATGGCCCATCCGGTCGCCATTTACAATGAAATGCATAAGCATACTCTGACTCTATCCTCGACAATCATGAAGTAAATGCAAATATTAAAAGATTCCCCATTTTTAATACTCATTTAACTCTAATGATTTTGATGACAATCATTAAGTAAACGCAGATATTAAAAGATTCCCCATTTTTAATACTCGTTTAACTCTAATGATTTTCAAATTCCACACAGAGCATACTGAGACATATTCTCAAATTCAATCCACAATTCACACCAAATCACGTCAATTCATTTTTCCACAAAATCCACACAAACACATCTTAAAATTTATAATATTTATTATGAACACGTCAAACACGACAAACACAAATCATCACAACCCACCACTCAAACATATCAAATTTCATTTCCTCAAAAACCACACATAAATGAGTTAAATTCATTTATCCACAAAACACTCATCAATATCACCAAAACCCAACTCTAAAATTTCACCCGTAAGAGCAGTAAATTCATTTGCCACATATCAACACTTCAACCCTAACAAATTTCCTTTCCACCCAACCACCGATAAGTCTCTAAATGCAAACTAAAAGTTTGGAAGGTGTCGTTACAATAACTTTATCTTTAACGAGCGATTACGGTACTACGAGTAATTCCGATAAAATCTATGCTTGCAACGTCGCTTCCTAAGTTAGTTTACTAGCACCGTAGCATGGAGGTGAGCAATGTTCCCTACAATCTCTTCGCGAAACGAAGCTTAGATCTAGAAGAAAAGTGTGGATTTGTGTTTGACGGTTTTGAAATCACCAACACCGTTTTCGAATTCGAGAAAAAGAATAAAGTTGAGAAATTTGTTCTTTCTCATAAAATGCAATTGTTATGACACACATTTATTAATTCATATTGATTTCGATTTAAAATGCAATTGTTATGACACGCACGAATTCTTTCGAAACTCATGCCAATAGAGCATAAAATTCGTTTAGCCTCGTAGGTTCGATTGGGAAGTTCATTATCATATAGCTACATATCTTTTTGGAGTGTTAATAATTTTGTGAAGCTTTTATCAGATCATCCATTAATCACTTTTAAGTTGTACAACTTTAATATCGTCGACAATCTTGTGAATTTTGTACAACCATTATATAATGATTTATCTGCATCACCCAACAAACTCTCAAACATTTTAGGACAATCCCGAAGATCTTCTTCCACTGCTTTTGTAATCTTCTCAACTCAGTCCCACTCATATGTATATGTGTCAAAATCATTTGAAGCATTTGTCGAACCATTCTCAAAATTAGTGTTTCCTTTTTTTTTCTCACCATGTCTTATCCAACATGTATAACTTTGATCAATTCAATGGCATAGTAAATATCCTTCCAATTGATCTACTCTAATACGTTTTCCAAAACAACATTTTAAACAAGGAAAAATGATTCGATTTGGGTCTTTTGCATTCTTCACTGCAAACTCTATGACACCCTAAACCCAAATTCAAATAAAAATTAAAATGCATTAGTTTTTTTACAAAGATTCACAGCGGTAATAGAGTATAATTTTTTTTTTATATAAGGTCCAAGATGTCACATTCACACTTACACAAAATGCTTGCATAAAAATTTTCAATAAAAAAAATCCTTTAATATTGAATATAGTTTAGGTTTATTAAATAAATATTTCTCTTATAGAAACAAGTTCTAAACTTAGAGAAAATTAATTTCTACCTTCGAATAAAAGATAAAAATAACACAATTGATCGATCATATTTACAAAATTCGAAATTAGTTCAAAACTCAACAAAGTACAAAAATTACTCCCACCTAGAATCACCTATTCAGAGCGTTGGTCACCAATAAATAACCTGAAATAACTGCGCTCTCACAAGCGCCAAACACAAGCAACGAGGGGTGAGTTTCGAAATTATGTAATAGTATATGATAAACGAGGAGAACACGCAAGTAGTCAAAACAACACAAATAAAGAGAAACATTCAAGAACATAGTATCAAAGCTTAATCTAATTCAATCACAATCAAACAGTCACAAGGATGAAATGCTATGCATGTCCTATACTCTATACTTCTTCATCATTTGGTACCATTCTATTCTGAAGTACTTGGTTAGGAGGCCTGATACTATGCCCCTACAAGAGTGGACGGACAATTCATGAATGGCCAAGTCCTCATAGATCCCCTCAACTCAACCCGAGACACATATACGCGACAGTCGGGGTACTCTTGTGTTGCACAGTAGTTCCCGGCCTTAGGGAATAACCCACTAATCCACTTAGAAATTCCGCACTAGATGTACCCCCAAGGTCTATCAGTCTTACCTTACAGTTCGACTGTAGCCCTCCACGATCAAGCTCATTCAGTTGTACTTCCCTGAATCACTAGGTTTGTCAAACCCTCCCTGTATGATGACAAAATAATCCTAACTCCAAAATCTACAACACATATCTCAGACTTACTCGATCATCACAATTCAATAAGTTTCAGTTTGACATCACAATATTCATCATTATATATATAGTTATATCAGTCAATCACATAAAATCTCAATATTTGATTTACACTACTCACAATACACAGTCCACTTTCATCAATCACATAATAAGGAATCAATTAGGTGCACTTTCAAGTAATATCAAAATTTCAATCAATTTGACAAGAACACTCAAATACATATCATTCATACAATAACAATTAGTATATGTTTCATAAAATCAAATAACACACAATCTTAATATAAATTAATTCACACAATTCTATAGGTTTCTAAATTATATTTTAGTCCTCACTATTACCATTCATATATTATTAATTAATTATTATTACTCAATAGGGCTCAATCATACGTAGTAAGCCCCGAATGAACATATGGGAATTTCAGTATTCCCGTTCATCTAGCGTTATTTTATACTCATAAAATCGAACCTCATCTCACCCATTACCTCGATTGAAGATCTTGCCAAAAATAAAAATATGATATGTTAATTTGTCGTATCTTCATCGTCTGTCGTCTCTGATAATCCGCGGAACAATGAAAAGTCTTGTAAAAAGATACTTTAATATAACAATAGTGGTGGTTCCTCTTATTTTTCTTCCCCTTAAGACTAAAGCTCTTGCACTCTATAATACTAAAACTGGTGTAGTTTATGGTACGGAGCGGCTATATTATTTTGATATGGCATGCGGCAATCCTGTTTTTATACTAGAAAGCTTTAGGTATCTATTAATTAGTCTCACCGTGTGCAAAATCAGCTTAGGTTTTATTATTATTATTATTATTATTATTATTATTATTATTATTGTTATTATTATTAACATTCCCAAACTAACTCAATTAGTGCTAAAGTTAGCAGCAACACCCGTTTACTTTTTGTTTTGTTCTATATAAATATAAATACAAATATATATATATATATATATATATATATTTAAAACAAATTCTATATTATCAATATTAATAATTTAAATAAATCACTAAGGCAAACACATAAGACAACCACATAAAAGTTATTACACCACACTAATAGTAATAATTAATCATAATATTAATAAAATATTTTAATAAGAAATCTAAGACGTTATAATATTATTAAATTATTTTAATACGAATTTTGGGGCGTTACAAACTCAACAAACACCTGCACTCCATGTTCAAACTCTTTTGACAATCGATTGGCAGACATCCATTTTAGGTCCATTTTATATGACTTATATGATTGTTGTGTTACTCAAATGATAAGCTATTGATAACATTATACCAAACTATAGTATATAGTCTGATTTCGAAATAGAACAAATCGAACCGATTTAAAAAAGAACATATCTAAATTTTATATGATTTATCAGGTAACAATTTATTTGATTTATCAAGGAGCATCAATTAATTTGAAATGCTTTTTTTTATATCATTTATCAGGTAATATTTTAAATGATTTATCAGGTAACAATTTATCAATTTTAATGACAACAACATATTAATAAATATAGTATTTGAGACAACAATCACTCACTAGAAATTGGCGTACAGTAGAGGAGCAATAGAGGAGGGTTCAGCGAAAAGACGTTGCACAATAGTGGATGGTTCACACAGTGGAGGAGAAAATGGTTCGTAGGGTTAGGGAGATAACGTATTAAAGATGTTTTTATTTATTAAAAGTGAGTGATTTTTATCAAATATGCATCCTTTTACAGTGCTTATATAAAAAGCATTTTAAAAGACCATGTTATTTGTGTGAAAGCGCTACATTATATACAAAATGCTCTAAAAACATTGTAAACATAATGTGAAAACGCTATAATTTATAGTGCTTGTATACAGGCGCTGTAAAAAACGATGTAAACATTATGTGAGAGCCCTAGTTACACCTATAACATTGCTTACGGAAAAAGCGTTGTAAATATTATCACTTATATGACCTATAACCACATTTTTTCTAAAGCGCTTAGAAATGCGCTATTGTATCCTCCTTTAATTTTATAGTAGCGCTTTTGGTAAAAAAGCGCTATTAAAGGCGCGCTGTGAAATGCTAATTTTGGCGTAAGAGTGCTTGCGAAACGATTCGAGTTATTACATCTATTTACATTTTATCAATTGGATTCATTAAACTTGACTCATTTTTTTCACTTATACTGAAAAGGTTTTATATTTATTCATTCATTCTAAATTCTTTGTCACATGCGTTTAATCATTTTTGCATTTAGATTATATATACATCCTAGATAATTTTCTAAAAAGATTACAATACCTTATTAACCCCATTTATTCGAAAATCACTACCTTACTAACCCATCTATTCAACACACCACAAACATACTTTTAGAATAGGACATTCTAACGGCTCTGGCTTAGTTACCAATTAGGGCCACCCTACATATGTGGTTGCCTAAGCAATTTATTAGAAATGTAGGCATTTTTATTAGTAAAAGTAAAAGTAATTATTTATTGAAAATTGCATCAAATGTTTTATTTTTATTATAAAATTTATAAATATTTAAATGTAATCAAGTTGCATCAAGTATGATGATCATTAAACAAAATAGTCATAACTTAACCCCATTAGGATACACGTATCATCTCAAAATCAAACATTTTTTTATTTTTTATTATTTTCCTAAGAAGTTTGTGAAGTAACGGATTTTTTTTTAATAATCGACACATATAAAATATTTAGGGAAATTAATTATGTTTAAAATAGCCAAATTATCAAAATAACAATAAAAAAAAAAAAACAAACAACATGTGTGCATAAATGATTAAAAAACAAATTCGACAAGAATCATAATATTATTTTATTTATTTTGATACTACATACAACAAAAACTAGTTCACAACAACTAATTGTCACAATCACCACCAGGTCCTCCATATTGAAGAGCACAAGCAAATGGCTTAGGGGATACGTCACGATAAATAATTTGATAGCATTTCTTAGGGGCATCATTGAAATTTTCTGTAAATGATGCAGGAATTCTATTAAATTGTCTAGTTATATTCTGATATTGAACATCCCTAAAATACGCGGCATGGATACAACTATCATCTGGAAATTGTCCTGATCCCATTGAAGGACTAGGAGCACCGACAGGAGTTACTGTTAATCCACCTAATCCTACTTGATCAGCTGCGGCCAGGTTGGAGAATAAGGAAGCCGGAAAATATCCAATATTTTTATTTACCACGGTTAACCACCAATTTTTGGTTATTTGGTCCTGGATACAAAGTATAACATTTGTAAATATATTATTTCCATTCCTAATATGTCATGAATTATATTTTTCATTATATCTACTTAAAAGAAAATGAATGATTGTTAATCTTAAAGAGGTGACCTGGAAAAGAGATATTGGCAACTCAACCATCACTCCACCATAAGATGTTTGTGCTACACGTGAACCGAGGTAATATGAACGGTCGATCTGAACGAAACCACTGCACAATATATTGTAGCATCCAGTCTTGAAATTATGCTGAAATATTTTAAAATCATGTTATATTTTAAAGAAATTGAAATTTTGTTTCTAATCTCATGTTTAAAAGAAATAAAACTATGATTTTCAATTTAGTTACGTCAAACGTAAATTAAAACACATAAAAATTAGAAATATTGAAATAATATGTTATGTTAGTTAGTACAACTTTTTTGAACATTTGAAGTATTTCTTTTATTGTAATACATGTTTGTAGGAATTAAAAATAATAGACTTTTACTTACTGTCCAATATGAGTAGAGATGAGTTGCATCATTATTGTATAATTGAGGAGATACCTAATATCATGTATGAAGTTCGTTAGGAAGTATTTTCTAAATTATCAATTTTCTTTAAATTATATATATACATATATATGTAAACATATAATTTTAAGATAAAAGAAGGTTTTCTTAATAAGATATATTAAAACTCACATGCCATCCAGCAACGATTTTATTAATACTATCTCCCTGGCCATTTTGAACATATATATTACTTGAACTTGATTGGCCCTTAAAAACTTTTGGATTATAAACACTAGCTGTTCCACTAACTCCAAAGTAAGGAGCACGCGATTTTATAAGAGATACATGAGTAGACTACAAAATCAATACATTGCATTATTAGTTGAATATTGAATTATCATATACGCGATATTTATACAAATAAATAAATAAATTTATAATTAGATTGTATTGAAGAAAACATACATGTCTATGAAAATTAGTTTGAGCTAGAATATGATCATTGAATAAAGATATGCCTCTGATGAGATCATCTTTGGTTACCCTGCGAATAGGGACAGTTCCTTTTGGACATCTAACTTTCTCAATCTCGAAATTGGATTTGGTTGGTGAAATATGGACATTTGTTTCACTTATGTTTCTTTCATTACTTGGTTTACGCTACAACAAAAGAAATAAAAATGCACATTGAAACAAACAAAGTAAAAGTAAAAAATAATGAAAACTATATCCCTATAAACTATTTTACCTGTAATTTATGGTTCTTTAGAAAAGGATGATCAAAAGCTGGTTGTTTGTTAATATTAACACAATCAACTATGTACCCTGACTTTGTCTATAGAAAACACAAAAAGAAAACAAAAACAAAAATAATTAGAAAAGGAGATCAAATTAAACTATCAATAATTGATGTGTTTAATTAATACATGAATACTCTTCACAGGAGACTTGTTAATGAGCGATAGTTTTCTCTCCAACTCAAAATCTTCTTTCAACATACTATGCATACCATAAACCGTGTGACCAATATTACTAGTCACTAAACAAAGAACAAGGAACAACGTAATAATCATTTTCACAACTCTTTTGTATTGATGATAAGTCTTAGTTTAGTATATGACCTATTTATATATCAATCTAAATTAGGCAAATTATTTGAGATCATTTGACTAAATTTAATATATTTGACTGAATTTAATACTTGTACAAGACTTTGACTGTTAAAATAAATATTTAAAAGGACCAAAATAGATACGACAAAAACAAAATAAAAAATAATAGAGAAATGAGAAGTTACAAAAGTCCCAATCACTCATCTCTCTCCCGTCTTCTTTTCCATACCTGGACATGTTCTATTTCGTTTAGTTCTCGATCATTCTCTTGCACTAACTGTAACACCCCGATTGTTACAATTATTTTTAAAAATAAAATATTTTTAAAAGTTCTTTAAAAAATTATCACTAAGACATGTTTATTGGATAAAAAAGTCCTATTAAAATCTGTAACACCCCGATTTTCAAAGCAAGAGTGTATTTTTTTTTTAAAACAAAATCATTTAACAAAGAAATAAATAAGGAAATACCTTTGGATAAATATTTAAGTCATTATAATTTACAAGCAGCGGAATAGTTTTTTTTTCGAAATATGAATCCAAAGTATTTACACATCAAAAAGTGGTACATGGAATCCATCGAAAATAACTTGTCATGCTGACAATATTAGTACAGGTACAGTCTTCCAATTTTAAAATAAACGTAATCTAAAAGAAAGACATATGTTCCCTCCATGTCAACCTAATCTAATCATTCTACAATCAACAAAAAAAACTATAAACCCTGAGTGATCTCCACGCGCCCCGTAAGATCCTCCTAACATAGCTCCAGTCAGGCATTCCCATCTACATTCCCATCCATAGGGTACGAACCGGTAGGATTGTTCTGGCTCTCATCTGAGGGCAAAGCCCAGATTTCCACAACAGTTGTAAAGGGTCACCAACTGAAATTAACAGTTAACACATAACATTTAAGTTTTTAAATGCACAAATAACCTTTCAACTTAGCATGCACCTTAAAAGGGTTTTCCATATGCTAAAAGTTCATATAATGCTTGACAAAATAAGTCTTAAATCAATAAAGTAATAAACAACTAACCAATCCATCGATGAACCAATTGAGCAATCGATTATCTAACTCAGAACAAGAATTTTTACTAAGCAAATCGATTGGGAAATCGATTTCTTGAAGGTTTTTAGTGATGTGCCACCCTAAACCCCAATTAATTTTTTTTAAGGTAAAGAATATCACATAATCATAAACGTGTCACGAAAATTCAAAACATTCCATCAAACATAATGAAATCGAAATCATAATGTCAAACAACAAAATTCTTTTTGAAGTACACTTACTTATGTTTTAAACTTAGTGTAAATAAAGTCCCCACCCGATGTCACTATCAGAGCGGAAATTCCCAAAATAAAAATACTCAAAATAACATCAATACAATGCATATAAATAGAGTCTCCAGGACACGACTGCTTCCGCCTCTCTAATGGTATTAGTCATCACCTGCAACTTACAGCTCGTCTGCGTCCGTCGCAAACGCCAAACACAAACAACGAGGGGTGAGTATCGAAATTATGTAATAGTATAAAATACACGAGAAGAACACGCAAACAATCAAATTATCACAATCTCCAAAAACAGTCAAATGTATAATATCAACGACTTATCAAACCCATTCATAATAAGGCAATCAAAATAGTGAAATGTTATGCATGTCCTATACTCTATACTTCATCATTTGGTATCATTCTACTCTGAAATACATGGTTAGGAGGCCTAATACTATGCCACTACAAGAGTGGACGGACAATTCATGAATGGCCAAGTCCTCATAGATCCCCTCATCTCAACCCAAGACACATATACGCGACATTCGGGGTACTCTTGTGTTGCACGGTAGTTCCCGGCCTTAGGGAATAACCCACTAATCCACTTAGAAATTCCCCACTAGATGTACCCCCAAGGTCTATCAGTCTTACCTTACAGATCGACTGTAGCCCGCCACGATCAGGCTCATTCAGTTGTATTTCCCCGAATCACTAGGTTTGTCAAACCCTCCATATATGATGACAAAATAATCCTTACTCGAAAATCTACAACACACGTCTCAGACTTACTCAATCATCACAACTCAATAAGTTTCAATTTGACTTCATAATATTTCATCATTGTTTACCTTTATCAGTCAATCACAATAAAATCACAATATTTGGTTTACCTTAATCACAATACATAATCCAATTGCATCAATCACATAATAAGGAATTCAACAAGTGGCACATTCTAATAATATCACAAATTCAATCAAGTAACAAAAACATTCAAGTACATATTATTCATACATTAACAGTCAACATAAGATTTCATAAAATCAGACAGCACACAATCAAGATATAAATTCACGACAATTCTATAGGTTGCTAAATTATATTTTAGTCCTCACTATTACAATTCAAATTTTATTAATCAATTATTATTACTCAATAGGGCTCCACTGTACGTAGTAAGCCCCGAATGAACGTTTGGGAATTTCGGCATTCCCGTTCATCTCACGTTATTTTATACTCATAAAATCGAACCTCATCTCACCCCTTACCTCGACTGAAGATTTCGTCCAATGAATCTGATCTGCTAACGGGTCGTTTCTTTGTCGGTCGTCGTCTCTAATCGTCCGCAAGGAATTATCGCCACACAACCGCCAAATACAAATAAACTAATTACTATGAATAAATGAATAAATAAAGAAATAAATAAACAACCAAATAAATAATAAATAAACAGATGATTAAATGATTAAATAAAATAAATAATAAATAAACGAATAAGTAAATAAAATAATAAATAAAACGAATAAATAAGTAAATGAATAAGGAAATAGTAAATAAATAAGTAAATAAGTAAATACGTTAAGAAGTAAATAAATAAATGAATAAATAAATAAACAAATAATAAAATAAATAATTAAATAAGTAACTGAATAATTAAATAAATAATAAAACAATTAATAAATAAATAAATAATAAAATAAATAATAAATAAATAAATAAGTAACGAATAAATAATAAAATAAATAATAAATAATAAATAA
>JBBPBT010000460.1:446637-465724 GCA_037974875.1 Cicer bijugum | reverse complement strand
AAATAAGTCAATAAATATAGAATTAGAAAAAGCTACAGCTGGTTATAAAGGCTTATGACTTGGAGATTCTTAAATAAATAAATACGTAAATTAATAAATAAACACTAAATAAGTAAATAAATAATTAACAAAATAAATAATAAATAAATAAATAAGTAAATGAATAAATAGACAATAAAATGAGTTAATAAAATTTTACTAATAAATAAATATGTAATTTAATAAATAAATAATAAATAATAATTATATAAATAAATAAATAATAAAATAAATGATAAATAAATAAATAAATAATAAATAAATAAATAAGTAAATTAAGTTAATTTTGAATATACATTCAGTAACATAGTTTTGTGGTATGTCTAGTCGTAAAAATTAGAATAAAGGGTATATGCTTAGTGTTACGATTATCTGATCATACGCTTAGATATTACTAAAAATTGAATTAACGGCATATATGTTATGTACTCGTATAATTCGATATAATAACTAGGACTGCATGTAAGATTTTTGGGTCACATATGTAATTAATTAATAAACTGTGTTAGGGTCATTATATAATTAGCCAACAAACTATGGGTCAAATAATATATAATAGTTTATGGCTAAAGAGCATAATAGTTATGAAAATTAATAGTGTAGATACCAGGCAGTTTCTAATTTAATGAGGGGCTGAATTGGAAATACTGCAATTTGGGATATAACTAATAATAGTTATATATAGGGGTAGTGGTCCCCAAGGCAAACACAATAAGACTATTCAGTTTCACAAACCTAAAGGAGAAAACTGTCTGGTTCTCTGGTACTCTCTATCCCCATCAAGAGAGCAAGGTCTTCAGGGTGTTTTGCTGAGGAAGATCACCCAACCCATTGGCTTTATCATCATCATCCCAAGATTTCATCAATGGCAATTCCCACAAGTACGCTTCCGCCTTTGGTTATTCATCATGTAATTGGCATGGATTATTGAGCATAAGGTTGTAGGGTTTGTATCCAACACTGCATACATACTATCCAACATTACCATGCTTTGATCAACAGCCCTATATTGATATAAGTGCCTTATTTTAAAATAATTGATAGAATTGGGAAAGTGTACCTGATATTTGGTTAATGAAACAAGGCTGGAGGCAATAAACAACAACAAATCCTTCTTTTCTTCGTTTTTGGAATTTAGCAATGTATATGGCTTTGTTTTTGGCAATTATTAATGTATGTGCCTTGTGGTTGGAAATGGAAAGCACGACACTGTGCTTGGAAATGGAAAGCACAACACTGTGCTTGGAATGGAAAGTGCGCTTGGAATGGAAAGCCGGCAAGATTTTCATCTAATAGCCTATGACTTCTATATATATATGTTGGTAAGGTAGGGTTTGTGATCAAGGCCTGCTAGAAAACATGGGCTTTTCATGGCCATGTCCATTCTCATTATTTTATTATTATTATTATTATTATTATTATTATTATTATTAATAATAACTCACTCTATTAGTGCTAAATAATAAATTAATATAGCAACACAATTTCACTCCTGATAGTATTTTATTTAAATATATATATATATATATATATTATTTTATTAAGTTACATACAATTAAAATCAATAATTTAAATCAATTGCTAAGGCAAACACATAGACACACCTAAAGAGATTAGAACACATATTAACATTCATATATAAAAATAAAAATAAAATATAATATTGTATCGTTATACTATTTCAAATAAGTAATGAGAAATTGGGGTGTTACATTTCTCCCCCCGTTGAAGAAAATTTCGTCCTCGAAATTTACCTGACGGAAATAGTTCGGGATAAGAATCTCGCATCTGGCTTTCGACCTCCCACGTAGCACTTTCACCAGTAGCACCTCCCCAGACAACCTTAACCAATGAAATCGCCTTACCCCTTAATTCTTTGGTCTTTTGGTCCACAATCCGTAGCGGTAAGGTCTCAAAAGTTAGATTCTCTTTTATTTGAACCTTGTCTGACTCAATCACGTGTGAGGGATCGAAAATGTACTTGCGAAGTTGAGACACATGAAAGACACTATGGAGATTAAAGAGAGACGGAGGCAACACGATCTGATATGCTACGTTACCGAGACGTTTGAGAATTTGGTAAGGTCCTATAAACCGAGGTGTAAGCTTTTGCATTTTTAATGCCCGACCAACCCCAGTTGTTGGAGTAACTCTCAGAAATACATGATCACCTTCTTGAAATTCGAGGTTTTTCTTTCTTTTATCATGGTAACTCTTTTGCCTACTTTGAGATGCTCTCATTTTTTCCTGAATCATTTTTACTTTATCAGTAGTTTGTTGAACAATCTCTGGTCCTAACACAAGGTTATCACCCGTCTCAAACCAACACAGAGGGGTCCTACATCTTCTCCCATACAAAGCCTCAAAAGGGGCCATTCCAATGCTAGAGTCGAAACTATTGTTATAGGTTAATTCTATAAGTGGCAAAAAGCTATCCCAACTTCCATTTTGTTCCAACACACAGGCTCTCAACAAGTCTTCTAGGGATTGATTGGTTCGCTCAGTTTGACCATCTGTCTGTGGGTGGTATGCTGAACTCATCCTAAGGTTCGTACCTAAAGCGCTTTGTAAACTTTGCCAAAACTTAGAGGTAAACCTAGGGTCTCTGTCTGAGACTATACTTGATGGGATTCCATGCAACTTCACAATTTCCCTTATGTATATTTCAGCTAACCTTTCCATAGAATAAGTTATGTTTATCGGAATAAAGTGAGCAGATTTAGTTAGTCTATCCACAATAACCCAAATGCTATCGTACCTTTTTGGAGTTCGAGGTAAGCCTACCACAAAGTCCGTGGATATGCTATCCCACTTCCATTCGGGAATGGTCAAAGGTTGCATCAAACCTGAAGGTTTTTGATGTTCTACCTTAGATTTTTGGCAAGTCAAACAAGCATACACAAATTCAACAACATCTCTTTTCATTTTAGGCCACCAAAATATCTTCTTGAGGTCCTTATACATCTTTGTGGCTCCAGGGTGAATACTTAGACAACTCCTATGTCCTTCCTCTAGGATCATCTTTCTTAACTCCTCTACATCGGGAACACAAATCCTCTCCTTAAATCTCAAAATTCCATCCACACCTATTTTAAAGTCAGGTTCTCTCCCTTGGTCAATCGATTATAACTTATCTAAAAGATATAAATCCAACTTCTGACTCTTTTCAATCTCTTCCAATAGTCCACTAGTTACCTTCAACATTCCCAATTTAATACTTTCTTGTGTCACTTCACAAACTAAACTAAGGTCTCTAAATTGTTCCAACAACTCACTATGCTTAACCATTAAAGCGGACACACTCAAAGTCTTCCTACTCAAGGCATCAGCCACTAGATTGGCCTTTCCAGGATGATATTTAAGCTCAAAATCAAAATCTTTAAGGAATTCCATCCACCTACGTTGTCTCATATTCAACTCCTTCTGATCAAAAAGATACTAAAGGCTCTTATGGTCACTAAAAACCTCAAATATGGATCCATATAAATAATGTCTCCACATCTTAAGTACAAAGACAACTGTTGCTAGTTCTAGGTCATGGGTAGGGTAGTTTCTCTCATGAATCTTCAGTTGCCTAGAAGCATATGCCACTACCTTTCCATCCTGCATAAGTACTCCACCTAATCCGGAACCACACGCATCACAATATACTACAAAGGGTTCACTCAGGTCAGATAATACTAAGATTGGTGCAGAGGTCAATCGTTTCTTAAGCTCTTGGAAACTATTCTCACAATGAGTATCCCACACGAACAATTCCCCTTTACGGGTCAACTTAGTCAAAGGTAAGGCCAACTTGGAGAATCCCTCTATGAACCTACGATAATAACCTGCCAATCCTAGGAAACTCCTAATCTCAGTCACGAATTTAGGTGCTTTCCATTCTAAGACACTCTCCACTTTGGTAGGATCAACAACTATTCCACCTTTTGAAATTATATGTCCTAGGAAACTTACTTCCTCTAACCAAAATTCACACTTAGACAACTTGGCAAATAATTGTTTCTCCTTAAGGGTTTTCAAGACTATCCTTAGATGTTCACCATGTTCTTCCTTAGTCTTAGAGTACACTAAGATATCATCTATAAACACAACCACAAAAGAGTCTAGGTAAGGATGAAAGATCTGATTCATGTAATCCATAAACACTGCTGGTGCGTTAGTCACACCAAAAGGCATAACCAAATACTCGTAATGGCCATAACGGGTCCTAAAGGCGGTCTTAGGGGTATCATAAGGTTTCACTCGGATCTGATGGTAACCTAACCTCAGATCGATCTTACTAAACACACATGATCCTCTCAATTGATCCATAAGGTCATCTATCCTAGGTAGTGGATACTTATTCTTGATTGTCACTTTATTACGTCGACGATAATCTACGCATAACCTCATAGAGCCATCCTTCTTCTTAACCAACAACACAGGTGCACCCCATGGTGAAACGCTAGGCCTTATAAATTGTTTATCTAACAGCTCTTCCAATTGTTTCTTAAGCTCAGACAATTCTAAGGGAGACATCTTATACGGTGCCATGGATATGGGTCCAGTACCTGGTATCAAGTCAATGCTAAACTCAATTTCACGCTCTGGTGGTAAACTAGTGACATCTTCAGGGAATACTTCACGGAATTCACACACAACAGGAACATCTCGTATTACCACTTTTTCTTCAAATTCCAATGGGGCAAGGATCATGTATAACTGGGCATCTTCTTTCAAGAGTGCCTTCACTTGGTTGGTGGATATATTGATAGGCTTATCCCTCTCTTCTGACTCCATGAATTCAATGGTTTTACTAAAAAAATCTACGCGTACACGGTTGGCAGATAACCAATCCATACCAAGAATCACATCAACCAGACGCAAAGGTAGACACACTAAGTCAACTCCAAAGTCCCTTCCACAGACATGGATAGAAATGTCAAGACAAACACTAGAGGTATCAACAGAATCACTAGTTGGGGTATTCACAATCAACTCATACTGTAAACGAGATACATGTAGTCCTAAACGTCTAACACAATCAAGAGAAACAAAAGAATGAGTGGCACCACAATCAAATAGTACAAATAAAGGAGTATCACTTATGAGACATGTACCTTGGATCAAGTTGTCTTTCTCAGACGCTCCTGCACCATTGAGGGCAAAGACTCTTCCATTGGATTTAGGTCGGCTGGCTTGGGAACTCTGGTTTCCAGGCTATGGGGTCTTCCTTGGGTAAGGGCATGTGGTGCTAATGTGGCCTTGTTGTTGACAATTAAAACAAGTAATTCCTGCATCTCTACATTCATATGTCAGGTGACCCTGCTTTCCACACCTGCTACATCGGATAGGAGTAGCTAGATAACCATTATTACCACTGTTGTTGCGCGAGACGTGACTCATGTTGTTACTATTACCGCTACTAATTCCTCGCCCATTGGGGTTTCCTCTACCACTCCCATAACTATAATTGTTCCCATTTCCTTTTTCGTTACCACTACTAGCTCCTTTTCCAGCTGAAAAACTGTGTTGTTGATAGTTCAAACGACTTCCAGATCTACTAGGAGGGAAAGAGTAAGGTTTTCCTCTATTATGATGCATAGGCCTCTTGTCCTTCATGATTCCAGTGTTTCGGTAATGTGCCTTTTCAGCACGGCTATCCTCATCATAAATCCTACTCTTATTCACTAGAGTAGGAAAGTCGCGGATCTCTTGCATTCCAACCTGTTTCTTGATCTCTGGCCTGAGTCCCATTTCAAACTTGATACACTTGGACTTTTCTCCTGCTTCTCCAACATAGAGTGGATAATACCTGGATAATTCCTCGAACTTAGCAGCATACTCCGCTACTGACATATTCCCCTGTTCCAATTTAACAAATTCCATCTCCTTCCTATTACGGATATCTTCAGGGAAATACTTAATTAGAAACATGTTCTTGAATATAGCCCAAGTAATTGCAGTCCATGCATTCTCTAAACGTTGGCGTGCATTATCCCATCATTGTTCAGCTTCTTCCGTCAACATAAAGGTACCAAGATGCACTTTCTGACCTTCGGGACATGCCACTCCTCTGAAAATTTTCTCAACCTCTTGTAACCACTTTTGAGCTCCATCAGGATTATAGTGACCTTCAAATGAAGGGGGGTTAGCCTTGTGGAATCAATCCATCACCATGAATTCATTTATTTGCACATTTCCTTGGCCACCCCTGTAGCTGGTAGCTTGAGCAACAACTTGAGCAGCAATCTGTGCAGCTTGGGTAGCAGCTTGCGTAGAGGCTTGTGCAGTAGCTTGGGATTCAGCCAAAGCTTGGAGAGCCTGCGCTGTCACTCCTGCCATAGACTCTTGAGCCTCAGCAATCGCAACATCATTCCTTCCACCAGCCATCACTACCTACATCAATCAGATAAGCCAATCGAATATAGTGAGATACTTAGGGGAGTGAGGAACTAACTTAGCTCTACAATACTAACACAATAATGACTATAACTACAAAATACATAACAGAGTACACAAGGAAACATAGCGAACACATAACACATTTACGGTCTGATTGGACAGACCAACTCTGATACCACTAATGTGACACCCTAAACTCCAATTAATTTTTTTTTAAGGTAAAGAATATCACATAATCATAAATGTGTCACGAAAATTCAAAACTTTCTATCAAACATAATGAAATCGAAATCATAATGTCAAACAACAAAATCCTTTTTGAAGTACACTTACTTATGTTTTAAACTCGGTGTAAATAAAGTCCCCACCCGATGTCACTATCAGAGCGGAAATTCCCAAAATAAAAATACTCAAAATAACGTCAATACAATGCATATAAATAGAGTCTTTAGGACATGGCTGCTTCCGCCTCTCTAATGGTATTAGTCATCACCTACAACTAACAGCTCGTCTGCGTCCGTCGCAAACGCCAAACACAAACAACGAGGGGTGAGTATCAAAATTATGTAAAAGTATAAAATACACGAGAAGAACATGCAAACAATCACATTGTCACAATCTTCAAAAACAATCAAATGTATAATATCAACGACTTATCAAACCCATTCATAATAAGGCAATCAAAATAGTGAAATGTTATGCATGTCCTATACTCTATACTTCATCATTTGGTACCATTCTACTCTGAAGTACTTGGTTAGGAGGCCTGATACTATGCCACTACAAGAGAGGACGGACAATTCATGAATGGCCAAGTCCTCATAGATCCCCTCAACTCAACCCGAGACACATATACGCGACAGTCGGGGTACTCTTGTGTTGCACAATAGTTCCCGGCCTTAGGGAATAACCCACTAATCCACTTAGGAATTCCCCACTAGATGTACCCCCAAGGTCTGTCAGTCTTACCTTACAGTTCGACTGTAGCCCGCCACGATCAGGCTCATTCAGTTGTACTTCCCCGAATCACTAGGTTTGTCAAACCCTCCCTATATGATGACAAAATAATCCTAACTCCAAAATCTACAACACACGTCTCAGACTTACTCGATCATCACAACTCAATAAGTTTCAATTTGACTTCATAATATTTCATCATTGTTTACCTTTATCAGTCAATCACAATAAAATCACAATATTTGGTTTACCCTACTCACAATACACAATCCAATTGCATCAATCACATAATAAGGAATTCAACAAGTGGCACATTTTAATAATATCACAAATTCAATCAAGTAACAAAAAAATTCAAGTACATATTATTCATACATTAACAATCAGCATAAGATTTCATAAAATCAGACAACATGCAATCAATATATAAATTCACGACAATTCTGTTGGTGTATACGACCTCTGATTTGCGGAAGAATTATGCAGAATAATGCCTAATCTAACATGGATGCGCAACAGTTTAATCAATTCAACTTTATTAAACACCAAATTGAATTAGGTCCCTAATTAACAATTCTAGTGAATGTCAACCTATATGGATCATGGTAGATATGGAGAAATGCATCAGACAAGAATGATTATTATGGATGCTGATTTACATGCAATTATTGTTAAGACAATTAATCAATATCAGACACGTAATAATTGCAGAAATGTAAACAAGGTAAGGGAAAAGAAAAGGTGTACGCAGGATTTTATACTGGTTCAGCCGTCTCGTGACGACCTACTTCCAGTCCCAAGATCCATCAAGATCTTAGCCTATCCAATAGAACTTATTAGAATCAGTTTACAGATTTTTACAGCGTGCCTCGCACCAATCTTAAACTATTCTCCTTGTTCTATCTTTCCCTCCCTGAATCCCAAGTTTAAGTCCCATAAACTTGACCAAGAATTCAGTCAAGCGTCATCTTGTTGACAACCCTCAACCCCGAAGATCGCGACCAGTAACAGCTGGATTTTCTCAAAGTAATTTGTTACAACAAAGGTTTTACAGAATATGAAACATATCAAATATACAAATTTCTTGATCTTCCTTCTTCTCAAACCAATCTTTCTCAAATTAGTCTTTTTCAATCCTCGTTGATCACAAGTGTTGATTGTTCATGGCTGAAAAAGATGTTCAATTGATATTGGTTGAGAAAGAGTTATCTCATGTGTTGTAGTTCTGAAAAAGATTATCAAAGTTATTATCATTGGTTATGTTCTTATGAGAAGAAGAGTATGAAAGCAGTTTATATAGTTTCAGGAAAAACAACATTGAATCGATTTGGCCAATCAATTCATTAAGGTTATAAAGCACACTAATCGATTTATCAAATCGATTTCGCGAATCTTGTTTTTCTTGAATCTTGAAACTGCAAAACATAATCGATTTAACTAATCGATTATTTTAAATGAGTTCTTCAGACTGGGATGAATGTTCATGTCTGAATCGATGTTCATAATCGACTTGGGATGTTTTGTTCAAACAACGAGATCAAACCAATTGATGTATGTAATCGATTCAAACATTACAGTCATCTTTGTTTCTAAAACTTTTTGTGCCAATCGCTTTAGTCAATCGATTTCACTGGTTCCAGGGACACAGTGATTTTCACAAATCGATGTGCCTAACCGATTGTAAACTTAAGTCTGAAGCTCATTTCAATAGTTGGTTCAGTCAATCGATTTACCAAGTCGATTGATGCCAACAACAAATACAACAGAGGTAAGTAAGTAGATTGAGCTAATCGACTGTGTATGTTCCAGACCAAGGTCATTTTGGAATTTATTTTTGTAAGTCGATTTGCCTAATCGCTTTATTAACATTGGTTTGGTTCTGGAACATTCACACTCGATTTGGTCAATCGATGTAGACAAGCAAAACATAAAGAGGTGATTGAATAATCGATTTTCCAAATCGACTAGTTTGCAAGGCATGCCACTGACTTGCGCATTTTAATTTTAGTAAGTGTACCAGTCGATTTGTCTAATTGGTGTAAACCATCAGTTCAGTCTTGGTGAATTAAACAATCGATCTGCCTAATCGATTTGTGGCAAACTGGCTTTCTGACTTGCACAATTTATTTTCTGATAAGTGTACCAATCGATTTGCCTGATCGATTGATAGCCTGTTTGATTTTTCATAAGATGTGCAAATTGATTTTGCCCATCGATTGATTATCCCCAGACCGTATAATATCATCCAATCCTGTAACAGAATCGATTTTACTAATCGATTAACTTGTGGATCTTCAAGGTTTTGTTGATTTCTTGAGTTCCAAGCAATGGTTTCAAGTTTGTAGGATTGAATTGATGTTCCTGAAATTTTCTCAATTCACACTGTCAGATTTATTTCAAAAATGTATGTTTGTCAATAACTTCAAAAACGAGCGAACATATGTGTAACAATTATCCATATGTCTAACAATCTCTCCCTTTTTGATTTAAGTGACAAACGTGCAATTTTTAACTTGAGAAACATTTCAAAGGAATATAATGGAATAATAACAGTCTTATGAAGCTCCCCCTAAATATGTGTATCATACTTTACATGAGGGTTAGTGCTAACATAGACAATACTAGATCGTACCATAGTAATAATATGTGTATCCGAGCAAATTTGCAAAAATTAGAGCATATAAGATTCGAGCATTTAAAACAAACATTGTTAGTACAAGTCAAGTTATAAAACAAACACTGTTAGTACAAGTCAAGTTATAAATTTCTCTCCCCCTTTGTCAGTTAAGTCAAAATGAAGAAGAGGTAAAGGAATTAGATGTTTGCTCCCCCTGAGTTGGTAGCAAATCGGAAAACTGAATGCTGCTATACAATGAAACTTGAACAAATTAGTAACAAGAGCAGGAAATTCAGTATGATTATAAACTTAAAAACTTGTATCAGTGCAATAAACAGAAACAGATTATGGCACGCACTAGAAGTTATGAAAATGAAATGCAGCAGTCGATACGATCAATAAACTTCAAATATTATACTCATTCATCAACAAAAATTACAACCAATAGAAGCAATTTACATAGAAAAGCAAAAATAAAAAATCAAACAACTAAGAAAGACTAAAGTCCTAAACATCTATAGTTTGCTGATCCTCATTATTAGCGGGGGATGAGGCTGAGACCGTTGTATTACCCTCAACAGCTATCTCCTCATCATGAGTTTCAGCAACCTCTACATGTGTAGGAGTTGGTTCTTCAGCTGCTTGTCTTCCAATTTCAGCAACATCATTGAAGGACAACTTAATGCCCAGATGTTCCTGAATCGCTGCCACATCCTGTGCAATCTGATTCTGGTCGGCTTGAATCTTCTGGATTGCAGCTTCCATTCTCTCATTTGCCGTCTCCATCTTGGCGTAGTGAGCCGCTTGAGCTGCCATTAATTCAAGCAGTTTGGTGAGCAACTCAGACCCTGTTGAAACTGACTCAGCAGCAGGTGGATCAACACTTTGCTGGGTTTGTTCAGCAGTAGCTTAAGGTCGCCTCCAAATGCCATTCACTTTGCGCAGCTGCATTTGGTTCATAATGGATTCACCAAATGTTAGAATTGTTTTGGACACTTCTTCACCCTTGACAGCTACCTTGAAGTGGGTGAGAATTTTAGTGATCAATTGTGGATACGGAAGCACCAGCTTTCCTTGAGCTGCTTCCTGCATGTGTCGAAGCACGATCCATGCTCAGCTCATCTTGAGCTCTTTGCATAGACCCCACAGTAGCACAATGTCCAACCGTTGGACAACTGCGTGATTTCCGGAACGCGGAACAAGCATCCGGGTGAGTGCGTACATCAGCATACGACGCTGAACCTTCATCTGGCCGATTGGGAGTGAAATGGATTCCACAAACCCTTCAACCATCAGGTCCTGCACAGTTGCTTGCCTCTCCAGAGACTCTTCCCATCCTTCGTCAGCAGCGTCAGCTTCGGTGCTGCCGTCAATTGAGTTTCCATGCTAGGGAAGTCCCGACAAGTGCGAGAACTCCTCAAAAGACATGGGGATTTTCTTTCCCTTCACCATCGCCTTGAATCCTGTATCCGTCATTTTGTACGTAGTGTAGAAAGCGCGAACTAGGTTCGGATAAGTATCAAGTGAGCAGGACAAGAAATCTTCCAAACCATGAAACCGAAGATGGTTTTGAAAAGAAAAACCATCACTGTCGAAATAGTTGAAGTCCAAGACACGAGCTTCGTAAATTTTCCTTTTGATGAATGCCGGAGGAAGCTTAAATTCCTCAGCTAGCTTGTTTTGCGGCGGAGGAGTTGATTTCATTTGAGGTGTGGTCTTCTTCTGTGGAGTTGAAGAAGCACTCTTCTTCTTCTTCTTCTTTTGGGATACATCCTTCATCGCATCTGCCATCAACTTCTCGGTTGGGGGCTCTTTCCTTTTCTTCGTTTTTCCTTGATCTACTGCAACACTTTTGCCTTTATCTTGTGCTGCAATCTTATGAGTAGGAATGGGAACCCTTTTGGAAAGAGTGGGTGGAGGAGATGGGGTACTTGAAGAAGATGAAGTAGAAGGTGTAGAGGGAGAAGTTCTCTTTACTCTTGCCATAGTAATTGATGTAGAGAAGTAATCTGAAGTAGTCTAGGTGAATTGGAAGGTTGAATGGATCAAAACACAGAGAAAAATTGAGTTTTGCAGAGATTAGGATGAATGAGTAATGAGAAATCGATGTTAGGGTTCGATTGAAACTGTTCCTTTTATACTGCTGGGTACAAAAATCGATTGGTCCAATCGATTTAGTTACCGTTGCTGGGGAAGATCAAAAAACGGATGTGTAACGGCTAGTAAAATCCTGTAACAATAATAAAGTCAGTCGATTACCCAAATCGATGTCCATAGTTACTTAATCGATTTCCAAAATCGATTTCGTATCAGTTCACAAACTTCAAATAACAGACCAGACAGGAATCCATCTCAGCATCGATTTCCTGAATCGATTCTTTAAGTGAAACTTTCAATACAATTTGAAACAATCGATTTCCCAAATCGGTTTCGAGCTTGTTCAGAAATCTTTCATATCAGTCTAGAATCTGAGTTGTATCAGCATCGATTTTCCAAATCGATTCTTTTGAATGAAGATTTCAACATTTTTTAAAAACAATCGATTTTCCAAATAGATTTCGAGGTTGAGTCAGGAGGAATTCTTTAACTTTGAAGTCTGGATCTAAATTAATCGATTTTCCAAATCGATACTTCAACCATCTGAAGTTTTCTGGAAAAAAAATCAAATCAATTCTCCAAATCGATTTAGAGTGAAAACTTGATAAACTAGACATATTATGGGTCAAGTCGACTAAGGCAATCGATTTTATAAAGCCATTTTCCTGTGAAACCATAAGATAATCGATTTACCCAGCCGATTAGACACATAACTCAGATCTGACTAGGATCTATTATGCCCAGTTTCATCCTGTTGTGATGGAAGCTATCCTTTGGCAAAGCTTTGGTGAATATGTCTACTAACTGCTTAGTTGTGTTGACGTATTCTAACTTGATGTTCCCACATTGAAACTGATCTCGGATGAAATGATGTCGAATTTCGATGTGTTTGGTCCGGGAATGCATAACTGGATTCTTAGTGATACTGATCGCACTTGTGTTGTCGCACAAGATGTGAACAGTTCCTAAGTCCACACCAAAATCTGACAAATGTTGTTTCATCCACATGATCTGGGCACAACAACTTCCAGCTGCAATGTACTCAGCTTTAGCTGTTGACAAAGCAATATTGGTTTGTTTCTTGTTGAACCAAGATACAAGTGAATTGCCTAGCAAATGACAAGTACTTGAGGTACTTTTCCTATCTAGTTTGCATCCAGCAAAATCTGAATCTGAATAACCAACCAAAGAACAAGTTGACCCCTCGGGATACCACAATCCAAGGCTCCTAGTCCCAACTAAATACCTGAAAATCCTCTTAACTGCACTAAGGTGAGACTCTTTAGGATTTGATTAATATCTCGCACACATACAAACACTGAACATAATGTGAGGCCTGCTTGCTGTGAGATAGAGCAATGATCCTATCATGCCTCTATACCTAGTAACATCCACTTGTTTTCCTATTTCGTCTCTATCTAAAAGGTTTCCTTGGCTCATTGGTGTATCAATGGGCTTGAAGCTATCAAATGAAAATCTTTTTATCAAATCATTACAATACTTTGTTTGACTAATGAAGATACCTTGTTTAGATTGGTTAATTTGAAATCCCAAAAAGTATGATAGTTCACCCATCATAGACATTTCAAATTGACCTTTCATCAAATTTTCAAAATTTTTGCACAACTTGTCATTTCTTGATCCAAAGATTATGTCATCGACATAAACTTGGACCAGCAAGATATCTTTTCCATTAGTTTGAATGAAAAGTGTTTTATCCGCATTTCCTCTTAAAAAGTTTTGTGAAATGAGGAAATTGCTAAGTTTCTCATACCTAGCTCTAGGAGCTTGTTTCAACCCATAGAGGGCTTTTGTTAACTTGTACACATGATTAGGAAATTCTAGGTTTTCAAAACCATGTGTTTGGCTAACAAAAACATCCTCCTGGATCTCACCATTGAGAAAAGCACTTTTCACATCCATTTGATAAAGATTAAAGTCCATTATACATGCAAAAGCTAGGAGTATTCTAATGGCTTCTAGTCTAGCTACAGGGGCATAGGTTTTATCAAAATCTATTCCCTCCTCTTGGTTGTAACCCTTGGCTACTAACCTAGCTTTGTTTCTAGTTATGACACCATTCTCATATAGCTTGTTCCTAAACACCCACCTAGTTCCTATGATGTGATGGTTTTCTGGTTTAGGTACTAGCTCCCACACTTTGTTCCTCTCAAATTGGTTTAACTCCTCTTGCATAGCAAGTATCCACTCGCTATCAAGTAAGGCTTCCTTAATGTTATTAGGTTCAATCTGAGATACAAAGTCTGTAAGGTTACAAAAGTGTCTAAGGTTTCTTCTAGTTGCCACTCCTTTTGAGATGTCACCTATGATGTTATCTATGGGATGGTTTCTATTGAACTTCCACTCCTTAGGTAACTCATCTATTCTAATAGGCTCAACACAGTCACTGTTTGTTGGAGGTGTAGGTTCCTTTGGTTCTATAGGTTCAGATTCTATAACTTCATCCCAGGAAGCATCAACAATAGAAGGAGTATTGTTCAAGTTTTCTTTAAAAAGTTCATCAAATTTCACATGAATTGACTCTTCTATTGTTTTTGTTCTCTTGTTATAGATTCTATAGGCTTTGCTAGTTTGGGAATAACCTAGAAAGATACCCTCATCTGCCTTGGGATCAAACTTGCTTAGGTGTTCTTTACCATTGTTCAAAATAAAGCACTTGCAACCAAACACTCTAAAGTAGGAAATATTAGGCTTTCTACCCTTGTACAACTCATAAGGAGTTTTCCTCAGTATAGGCCTAATCAAAACCCTGTTGACAACATGTGTGGCAGTGTTAATCGCATCAACCCAGAAATACTTGGGAGTATTTGAATCTTTCAGCATGGTCCTAGCCAACTCTTCTAAAGACCTATTCTTTCTCTCCACTACACCATTTTGCTGTGGTGTTCTATGGGCTGAATACATGTGATGAATGCCATCCTCTTCACAGTAAGTATCAAAAGAATCATTTTGGAATTCACCTCCATAATCACTTTTGATGGACATAATTTTCTGACTTGTTTCATTTTGAACTAAGTTAGCAAACTTTTTGAAAACAGAAAATGTGTCACTTTTATGAGTCAGAAAATAAGTCCAAGTGAATCTAGAATAGTCATCGATTAACACGAATCCATACAGGTTACCTCCAAAACTTCTCACTGGGGATGGTCCAAACAAATCCATGTGGATAAGTTGTAAAACCCTATTGGTTTTGACCATATCTATTGGGGGAAAAGTAGACTTGACAAGCTTACTTTTCTCACAAGAATCACACAACCTATCCTTAGAAAACTTTCTATTGGGAAGACCTATGACTAACTGCTTGCTAACAAGTCTATTCAAATGATCTATATGACTGTGTGCAATGCGTTTATGCCATAACCATGTCTCATCAGCATTTGATAATAAGCAACAAACAGAATCAGCAGGCATAGCAGTAAAATCCAGCATGTAAATGTTGTTAATTCTATCACCTACTAATTTCATGCTTTTATCATGCTTATTTTCAATTATGCAAGAAAGTGGTGAAAAGCATACTTGAAAACCATTGTCACATAGCTAACTTATACTTAGAAGGTTATGTTTCAGCCCTTCCACATATAAGACATTTTTAATTATGATAGTTGATTCACTTCCAATGTTACCTTCACCGCATATCTTGCCCTTGTTGTTATCGCCGTACTTTACAAATTCACTGTTTTGGTTTGACAAAGACATTATGCATGTGGCTAGATTTCACAAATCTTTGGTTATGCTTAACATTACCATATCTTATGCCATGTTTAGTTCTATTCTGATTAACATGCATATTCTGGTTAAAACCAAGTCTAGATTTTATATTGACATTTCTCTGGTTGCTACGAATATTATTCAGTTTATCCTTACTACTAGAGAATTTCAATAAATCAGATTTTAATATTGCAACATAATTCTCAAGTTCGATGCATTTGGCAGATTTTTCATGTGAGTCTTTTTTCAATTGTTCACACAAGTCCTCAATTTTCCTATAATCAGTTTTCATTTGTTCATGCAACATGCATTGTTGTTCAAGCATTTTCTTAGTATTAACTAACTGCTTAACAGATTTAACATATTCATCATGCAGTTCATTGAATGCATCTTGCAGTTCATCAAAAGAAGGATTATATTGAGAACTTACCTCGCTTTCTGATTCAGAATCCGTGTTAGCCATGAGGCAGATTTGCTTCTTCAGTTTCTGAAGATGTGGAGGATTCTTCATTGTCGTTCCATGCAAAATATGCTTTTCTGCTTTTCTGAGCTGGTTCCTTGCCTTTAGTTTTGGAATTTCTGTTTTTGTTCTGCAGCTTGTAACAATCAGCCTTGATATGACCAGTTTTTCCACACTCATAGCATGTGATAGTCTTACTATCATTGTTCTTTGATCTGGATTGTTTTCTTAATTTACTGTCTTTCTTTTTCAGAAATTTCTTAAATTTTTTGACAAGTAACCCAAGTTCAGGTTCTTCCTCATCTTCACTGTTCGATTCATCTGAGTTACTCTCATGTTCAGATTTAGACTGATGTGTTTGGGCTTTCAACGACAATCCTTTTCGTTTTTTGTCAACTTGCTCAGCTTCATTGAGTCTATGTAGTTCCATTTCATGCTCCCTCAGTTTGTCAAACAATGTAGCTATTGTCATGCTTCCTAGATCTTTCGATTCTACAATGGCAGTGACTTTTGGTTGCATTCCCTAGTCAAACATCTCATTACCTTGCTAATTTGCTGATCATTATCAATCTCCTTGCCTAAGGCATTTAGGTTGTTGACTATGTGTGTAAATCGGATATGCATGTCATTTACTGATTCTTCTTTCTTCATGCTAAACAATTTGTACTCGTGCATGAGGGTATTAATTCGAGCTCTCTTTACGTCTGTGGTTCCTTCATGCGTCTGCTGAAGTGTGTCCCACATTTGTTTTGCTGTCTTGCAATTTGAGACTCTGAAGAATTCATCATGACTCAAGGCTGCAGTGATAATGTTTTTGGCTTTGGCGTTGTACCCAACTTTCTTTTTGTCATCCTCAGTCCAGTCACTTTTAGGCTTTAAGATTGCTGATTCACCAGTACCTGCTATGGTTGACACAAACGGTCCATTTTCTACAGCATCTAGAATGTCAATACCACAAGCTTCAAGAAAAATTAACATGCGTTGTTTCCAATACATGTATGCGGCTCCGTTAAAAGCAGGAGGCCTAGCTAATGATGCACCTTCTCCTAGGAAATCAGAAGTCATGATCCTTTTTTTTTTTGAGAAAAAAACTTTTTTTTTTAAAAAAAAAAGCAGGCTCTTGATGCCAATTGTTGGTGTATACGACCTATGATTTGCGGAAGAATTATGCAGAATAATGCTTAATCTAACATGGATGCGCAACAGTTTAATCAATTCAACTTTATTAAACACCAAATTGAATTAGGTCCCTAATTAACAATTCTAGTGAATGTCAACCTATATGGATCATGGTAGATATGGAGAAATGCATCAGACAAGAATGATTATTATGGATGCTGATTTACATGCAATTATTGTTAAGACAATTAATCAATATCAGAAACGTAATAATTGCAGAACTTCTCGTGACGACCTACATCCAGTCCCAAGATCCAACAAGATCTTAGCCTATCCAATAGAACTTCTTAGAATCAGTTTACAGATTTTTACAGCGTGCCTCGCACCAATCTTAAACTATTCTCCCTGTTCTATCTTTCCCACCCTGAATTCCCAAGTTTAAGTCCCATAAACTTGACCAAGAATTCAGTCAAGCGTCTTCTTGTTGACAGCCCTCAACCCCGAAGATCGCCACCAGTAACAGCTGGATTTTCTCAAAGTAATTTGTTACAACAAAGGTTTTACAGAATATGAAACATATCAAATATACAAATTTCTTGATCTTCCTTCTTCTCAAACCAATCTTTCTCAAATTAGTCTTTTTCAATCCTCGTTGATCACAAGTGTTGATTGTTCATGGCTGAAAAAGATGTTCAATTGATATTGGTTGAGAAAGAGTTATCTCATGTGTTGTAGTTCTGAAAAAGATTATCAAAGTTATTATCATTGGTTATGTTCTTATGAGAAGAAGAGTATGAAAGCAGTTTATATAGTTTCAGGAAAAACAACATTGAATCGATTTGGCCAATCAATTCATTAAGGTTAAAAAGCACACTAATCGATTTATCAAATCGATTTCGCGAATCTTGTTTTTCTTGAATCTTGAAACTGCAAAACATAATCGATTTAACTAATCGATTATTTTAAATGAGTTCTTCAGACTGGGATGAATGTTCATGTCTGAATCGATGTTCATAATCGACTTGGGATGTTTTGTTCAAACAACGAGATCAAAACAATTGATGTATGTAATCGATTCAAACATTACAGTCATCTTTGTTTCTAAAACTTTTTGTGCCAATCGCTTTAGTCAATCGATTTCACTGGTTCCAGGGACACAGTGATTTTCACAAATCGATGTGCCTAACCGATTGTAAACTTAAGTCTGAAGCTCATTTCAATAGTTGGTTCAGTCAATCGATTTACCAAGTCGATTGATGCCAACAACAAATACAACAGAGGTAAGTAAGTAGATTGAGCTAATCGACTGTGTAACGAATAATAATAAAATAAATAATAAATAAATAGATAATTAAATAAATGATTAAATAATAAAATAAATAATAAATAAGTAAATAAGTAAATGAATAAATAAATAATAAAATAAATAAACAAATAAATAAGTAAACGAATAAATAAATAAATTATTAACTAAGTAATGAATAAATAAATAATGAACAAACAGATAATAAATAATTAAGTAAACAATTAAATAAATAAATAAGTAAATACATTAATAAGTAAATAAATAAATAAATAATAAACTAAATAAATAAATACGTAACTGAATAAATAACTAAATATAAAATAAATAATAAATAATTAAATAAGTAAGTGAATAAATAAATAATAAAATAAATAAT
>JBBPBT010000460.1:397108-446166 GCA_037974875.1 Cicer bijugum | reverse complement strand
TAAATAATAAATAAATAAATAAGTAAATAAATATAGAATTAAAAAAAGCTACAACTGGTTATAAAGGCTTATGACTTGGAGATTCTTAAATAAATACGTAAATTAATAAATAAACACTAAATAAGTAAATAAATAATTAACAAAATAAATAATAAATAAATAAATAAGTAAATGAATAAATAGACAATAAAATGAATTAATAAAATTTTACTAATAAATAAATACGTAATTTAATAAATAAATAATAATTAAATAAATAAATAAATAAATAACAAAATAAATAATAAATAAATAAGTAATTGAGTAAATAAATAATAAAATAAATGATAAATAAATAAATAAATAATAAATAAATAAGTAAATTAAGTTAATTTTGAATATACATTCAGTAACATAGTTCAGTGGTATGTCTAGTCCTAAAAATTAGAATAAAGGGTACATGCTTAGTGTTACGATTATCTGATCATACGCTTAGATATTACTAAAAATTGAATTGACGGCATATATGTTATGTACTCGTATAATTCGATATAATAACTAGGACTGCATACATACTATCCAACATTACCATGCTTTGATCAAGAGCCCTATATTGATATAAGTGCCTTATTTTAAAATAATTGATAGAATTGGGAAAGTGTACCTGATATTTGGTTAATGAAACAAGGCTGGAGGCAATAAACAACAACAAATCCTTCTTTTCTTCGTTTTTGGAATTTAGCAATGTATATGGCTTTGTTTTTGGCAATTATAATGTATGTGCCTTGTGGTTGGAAATGGAAAGCACGACACTGTGCTTGGAAATGGAAAGCACAACACTGTGCTTGGAATGGAAAGTGCGCTAGGAATGGAAAGCCGGCAAGATTTTCATCTAATAGCCTATGACTTCTATATATATATATATATATATGTTGGTAAGGTAGGGTTTGTGATCAAGGCCTGCTAGAAAACATGGGCTTTTCATGGCCATGTCCATTCTCATTATTTTATTATTATTATTATTATTATTATTATTATTAATAATAATAACTCACTCTATTAGTGCTAAATAATAAATTAATATAGCAACACAATTTCACTCCTTATAGTATTTTATTTAAATATATATATATATATATTATTTTATTAAGTTACATACAATTAAAATCAATGATTTAAATCAATTGCTAAGGCAAACACATAGACACACCTAAAGAGATTAGAACACATATTAACACTCATATATAAAAATAAAAATAAAATATAATATTGTATCGTTATACTATTTAAAATAAGTAATGAGAAATTGGGGTGTTACAAGCGAAACCTGTACTCTAGGCTTAAATCAATCGATTGGGCAATCGATTGAATGAATAGCTGAGCCCCTGTAATAAATCCAATCGATTGGCAAATCGATTTTGACTAAATAGCTGAGCTACTGTAATAGCCCAAATCGATTAGTTTACTATCTTTTCAAATATTAGAAAACAGGAGTCATAACAATCGATTGGGAAATCGATTTCTTAATTGGTTTTATGAAACATATTTAAAAAATCGATTGGCAAATCGATTTTGTCAAATTAGCTGAGCTCCTGTAATACATCAAATCGATTGGCAAATCGATTTTTATGAATGGCTTTTCACAGAATCAATTTGGGAATCGATTTCCCTGAATGTTTTTCTAAAACTACATAAACTAACTCAATCACATTCAAACACAACTCCAAAACATAACACTTTGCAATTTCAACACAATCACCACGACAACTTGAGTTTCTAAATAGTTTTACAATCAATCACACTTACACACAATATCACTACATAACACTTAGCAATTTCAACACAATTACCACGACATCTCAAGTTCAAAAACTCAATCATAAACTTGAATCAAACACGACTCGTATGCCAAGCACCCTAATGCAATGCGTATATGCCAAAATGCATGGACTCGCAATTCCAAACCAAAACCCTCCTCGAAGCGCCGTAAATCATAATTGTACCTCCTATCGCAGGCCGAAGTACCAATTACCGAGGTGCCACCTATCACGGGTCTGCACGATTTACTAAAAAGCGTAAACCATAAATGTACTGCCTATCACAGGCCCGTACCGTTTACCGAGGTGCCACCTATCACGGGTCTGCACGGTTTACAAAAAAGCAACGTAAACCGTAAATGTACCGCCTATCATAGGCCAAAGTACTATTTACCAAGGTGCCATTTATCATGGGTATGCACAATTTACAAAAAACCGTAAATCGTAAAATGTACCGCCTATCACGGGCCAGCGTACTATTTACCAAGGTGCCACCTATCACGGGTCTGCACAATTTACAAAAACGTAAATCATAAATGTACTGCCTACCACAGGCCAAAGTACTATTTATCAAGGTGCCACCTATGACGGGTCTGCACGATTTACAAAAAAAATGAAAATGCATGAGCATACTCTGACTCCATCCACGACAATCGTGAAGCTAATGCAGATATTAAAAGATTCCCCATTTTTAATACTTATTTAACTCTAACAATTTTCACAACAATCGTTAAGTAAACAGAGTTATTAAAAGATTCCTCATTTCTAATACTCGTTTAACTCTAACGGTTTTCACTGCAAACATTAAGTAAACAGAGATATTAAAAGATTCTCCATTTTTAATACTCGTTTAGCTCTAATGGTTTTCACGACAAACATTAAGTAAACAAGGATATTAAGAGATTCCCCATTCTTAATACTCATTTAACTTAAACGATTTTCACGGCAACATTAAGTAAACACGGATATTAAGAGATTCCCCATTCTTAATACTCATTTAACTTAAATGATTTTCACAACAACATTAAGTAAACAGAGATATTAAAAGATTCCCTATTTTTAATACTCATTTAACTCTAATGGTTTTCACGACAACATTAAGTAAACGTAGACATTAAGAGATTCCCCATTCTTAATACTCATTTAATTCTAATGGTTTTTCAAATTCCACACAGAACATACTCCAACATATTCACGAATTCAATCCACAATTCACACCAAAACACATCAATTCATTTCTCCATAAAATCCAACCATACACATATCAAATTTCATAAGCATTAATTATGAACACGTCAAATACGACGAACACAAATCATTACAACATACCACTCAAAAAACATCAAATTTCATTTCCTCAAAATCATACCTAAATGAGTTAAATTCATTTTCCACAAAATACTCATCAATATCACCAAAACCCAACTCTAAGATTTTACTCATAAAAGCATTAGATCCATTTTCCCCCAAATCAACACTTCAACCCTAACCAAATTCTTTTCCACACAACCACATATAAGTCCCTAAATGCAAACTAAAAGTTTGGTAGGAGCCCTTACCTTCACGTTAGCTTTAACGCGCGATTAAGGTAACGCGAGTAAATCCGGTAAAATCTCCGCTCGCAACGTCGCTTCCAAAGTTGGTTCCCTAGCACCGTAGCGTGGTAGTGAGAAACTTTCCCTTATATCTCTTTACAAAACGAAGCTTAGATCTAGATGAAACATGGAGGTTTGTGTTTGACGGTTTTGAAATCTCTAACACCCTTTTTCTTCGTTTTCGGAACAATGAGGAAGTATGAAGCTGAGAAATCCTTGCTTTCTTACCCACTAATCCTTGGGTTTCTATTCTTGAAGCCAAAGAAAGAAAAAGGAAGCAAAACCAAGAAAGAAGAAAAAGGGGAGAAGGGGGGTTCGCGAGGAATAAGAAGGATTATGTTTCTTTCTCTTTTCCTTTCTTCCTTTTTCCTTCCTATCTATTTCTTTTTCTTTCTTTTCTATCTCTTTTCTTTTTCCCTCCAAACAAATATATATATATATATATATATATATATATATATATTAATTATAACTTAACAAATATCTCAAAATATCAAGATATTTATTAATATTACCATTTCACCCATAACCTCTCCAAACCACTCTTTGTCAAAAATATCTACTATCGTCGCGACTCGAGATATTTTTAACAAAACTCCCCAGAATTAAATTCTTCTTACAAGATTCACCACAGTTAAATTAATTTATTTATCGACGAGTAATTTTAATCGGGCATCAAAATATCTTTTTGGTCATTTAAACTCCCAAAATATTAATAACTTGGCTAAAAAGCCCCTGAGTTCAATACCAAAATCCACTAAAATACATAAAGTATAATTTAAAATTATGGGTCTTACAAAATCAAACATCTTTATTATAAATGTAAATTCACATCATAGTAAATAACATGAAAATGGTTTCAAAATGTAAAAACAATTTACCCTTAAGTTAATCATTATAACTCTAAACAAGTTTTACTACATCGTAGAGACCCATTCACTTTGTTAAGCTATCTGCGTTGAACTGGCAGTTAAAGTTGTGATCTGCTACACCCAAATTGTCATCCTAATTGATAACTCATAATATTTTTGGTCGTTCAACCCAACCGACATCAAAGTGGGTTACCAACTGAAACTTGAATGAATTGGAAAATACAACAAAGAGAAGGTGGGGTTAGAATTATGTTAACCATTTATGAAAATCAAATTCAATTACAATACAAAAGGTGTGTTCTTTATCAAAACATTTAATTTATGATTGTAAATTTTTTATGAGTAAAATAAAGTTAAATCATAAAGAACTTAAATAAAATAACAACATTGAGAAAGGTAAGAGACACAAGTAGTTTAATACTAGTTCAAAACAACTTTTGCTACATCTAGTGCTCCCATTACAAAGATATTTTGCCACAATACAGTTTAAGACATAATCATTAAGAAATCAATAGCATAAAAAGCATTCCTTATTTTGCCTATTTAGGATAAGAGTATTTATTTTTGGATTAAAGAGTTTTGCAACTATCAAGCTTAGGTACATTCACTCAAATGTGTCTGTGTAGACACATAATGTAAGTAATAACAAAATGGTAGTACCGAGTGTCGAACTCAAGGATTGCGTTTTACTATTGAATTATATTTAATTACTGCAATTGAACAAAAGGTTCCCAAATTGATTGAAATAATATTTAAAATTAACAATGGTAATAAAATTAATCCTTTATAATGAGAAAAATGTCAGAGATGATTTTCACTTCGAATCAAACCTTGGTGCCTAATTTGATCCTAGTTACTGAATTCCTTTATTAAATTATTACCGAATTCTCTTTATTATTCTTGCCCTAATGTCTTAGTGACAGATCCTTTAATTCCAAAGTAACCCCTAATTCCTTAGTAGATTTAAGATTAGAATTAAGTATTAACGTACAAGAATTCTCTTGTTAAACTGTTGCCTTTGGAACTAATATAATTGGTTTCATGACATGTATATATCCCTAGACTATAAATTCATGAATTTCTCATCTCATGCATTCTTAAAGTCCACTTTCGTTTCAAAATACAAATCGTAGAACATTTTAATGTTGATCAAAAAATAAAAAGCATTAAGCACAGAGATGAGAAAAATAATTCAATAAACTCATTTATATAATTAGAAATCAAATCAGAAAATAAGTTCGTAGTGGAGGGTTCAAACAGTAGAGGAGAAAAGAGTTCGTAGGGTTAAGGAGATAACGTATTAAAAAAGTTTTTATTTATTTAAAGAGAATGATTTTTATCAAATACGCATCCTTTTACAGCGCTTATATAAAAAGCGTTTTAAAAGACCATGTTATTTGAGTGAAAGTACTATATTATATACAAAACGCTCTAAAAGCGTTATAAAGATAATGTGAAAACCCTATAATTTATAGTGCTTGTATACAAGCGCTGTAAAAAATGATGTAAACATTATGTGAGAGCCTTAGTTACACCTACAACAGCGCTTTCAGAAAAAACGATGTAAACAATATGACTTATATGACCAACAACAACGTTTTTTCTAAAGCGTTTAGAAATGCGCTATTCTATCCTCCTTTAATATTATAGTAACGCTTTTAGTAAAAAAGCACTATTAAAGGGGCCCTGAGAAATGCTAATTTTTGCGTAAGAGTGCTTGTGAAACAATTCGAGTTATTACTTCTATTTACATTTTATCAATTGGATTCATTAAACTTGATTCATTTTTTTCACTTATACTAAAAAGGTTTCTTGTTTATTAATTCATTCTAAATTCTTTTGTCACGTGCGTTTAATATTTTTGCATTTAGATTATATATACATCCTAGATAATTTTCTAAAAAGATTACAATACCTTATTAATTTTTGGATTAAAGAGTTTTGCCACTATCAAGCTTAGGTACATTCACTCAAATGTCTCTGTGTAGACACAAAATGTTTTTTTTTTTTCGGATGTTTCACTCTTGTTGAGAGGATAATACAATTCAATTCTTATATCAATTCAAGTATATAAAACACATTTATTGATTTACATCAATTCCCTTCTTCAGCATAATTTTATCGATTACTAATAATTCTAACAAAATGTTGGTTGTTTAAGAGTATAATCTAAATAATGTAAAATTACATCAATTCCCATCTTCAACATAATTCTTACAATTACTAACAATACTAACATAAAATTGGTTGTTTAAGAGCATGCTCTATATTATTTAAAATAACAATCCAACAAGAAAAGTAAGACCCAATACCAATTATCGAGAACTTGGAAATTTAAGCCATACACCTTAATCAACCAACGGCAAATATAAATAAATAATACTAAAACCATATATCTCAATAAATCAAAAGTATAAAACTAATAACTCTATTCCAATCCTTTTGCATTGAGCCCATATCGTGGTTTCCTCCAACTGCTAATATAAAGATAAAGGAGTGAGATAAAATCTCAGTGTGTTTTAAAATAAAGGGACGGATAGTTTTAAAAATATTCCCTTTAACAACAAGATTAAAATCTGAATGATATGCAACTAGTACTATAAATAAACATTTCATGAAAGTGTCATTTGACAACTTTTGCTTTAATTTTAAAACATGTAAAAAACTCACGACTGATTACTTTTCTTTAAAATATGGAAAAGTTCTCTAATTATCTTAATGTGGGTCACCAAGATAATTGAGTCAAAATGGTAAGGTGGTCTGGCCATGATCCCAATCATCGTTCTTATTGTCCTCCTTTACATGATACTCCATTCTTGGAATTACCTTGTGAAATGTTCAACCATAAACTTAACTAAAACAGAAGCGGTAACAATCGAACTTAAGTAATAAGAGGCAATAGTAAAGTAAAGTGTAAGACCCTTAGTTTTAAATTCTAGATTATGTATTTTGAAGAATTTTGTGTTGATTTTTGTAGGCTTTTTTTGCCAATTTTATGGTATTTTATGAGTTAAATGCCAAAAATATCTTTTTGGAGACCCGATTAAAATTATTTCTCGATGAATAATTTTATTTAACTACGGTGAATCTTTTGTCGAGAATAAAGTAATTATGTTACACAGAATTTAATAGCGGGCTGATTTTTTTAAAAAAATATGTCACTTGTTGTTGAAACAGCATTTGTCAATTAAGTTGCGACGAGAGTAGATATTTTTATTAAAGTAGGTTGAGAAGTGAGGGATGTGAGGTGTGTAATGAAGATTTTATGAAATATCTATGTATTTTAGATATGTTTTCGGTTGTTGGTTTTAATTATAATATATATATATATATATATATATTTAAATGTAAACATGAGAAAAGGAAGGAAAGGCTAGAAAGAGAAAGCATAAACATTTCCAGGCCTCGCGCGAGAAACTACTTCTTCATTTTCTTCCAACCTTCATTCTTTTTCCTCTATTTCAATGCTTGCTAAGTAAGCCAGCGAACCCATTTTCATAGTAGTTTTTCCTCCCAGGTTCCTTCTTTTTCTCTGTTTCATAAACAAAGGAAATTGTGTTAGTTGTTTTCTTCTTGACAGAAGCAAAAGTTTCTTCTTGCCAGGTTGTAGTGCTAGTGAGCTAGTTTTCGAAGCGACGACGTGAGCAAAAATTTTACCATAATTAATCACTGTAACACCCCGATTTTTCAAAGCGAGGGTGTATTTTTTTTTCAAAAGAAATTAAAATAAAATAGAGAAACAGTTAAGGAAATACCTTTGGATAATTACTTAAATCATTATAATTTACAAGCAGCGGAAAAGTTTCTCGAAATATAAATCCAAAGTATTTACACATCAAAAGTGATACATGGAATTCATTAACATAAGATGTCATGCTAACAATATTAGCAAAGATACAAATTTCCAATTTAAAATAACCGCAATCCAAAATAAAGACATATGTTCCCTCTATGTCCACCTAATCTAATCATTCTACCAAAAAACTATACACCCTGAGTGATCTCCACGCGCCCCGTGAGATCCTCCTAACATAGCTCCTGTCATGCATTCCCATCTACATTCCCATCCATCGGGTACGGACCGGTAGGATTGTCCTGGCTCTCATATGAGGGCAAAGCCCAGATTTCCACAATAGTTGTAAAAGGTCACCAACCGAAATTAACAATTAACACATAACATTTAAGTTTCAAATGCACAAAATAACCTTTCCATATGCTAAAAGTTCATACAATGCTTACCAAATGAATACGAATTCAAAATAAGTCTCAAATCAATCAAGTAATAAACAACGAGCCAATTGAACCAGTTGAGCAATCGATTATCTAACTCAAAATAAGAATTTCAACTGAGCCAATCGATTGGGGAAATCGATTACCTAAAAGTTTTTAGTGAAAACTGAACTCTGGGCTTAAATCAATCAATTAGGGAAATCGATTGAATGTAAAACTGAGCCCCTGTATAGAAGTCAATTGATTTACCAAATCGATTACGTCAATATTTCTGAGCTCCTGTAATGAATCCAATCGATTTGCTAAATCGATTTCTTAAATGGTTTTGAAAAATATATTACAAAATCGATTGGGTAAATCGATTTTGGCAAATTTGCGAAGTCCCTGTAACTCATCAAATCGATTGGGAAATTGATTCCCCTGTAAATTCTTCCAAAAATACCTAAACTAACTCAATCATATTCAAACACAACATCAAATCTTAACACTTAGCAATTCCCACACAAACACCACGAAAAATTGGGTTTTGAAATAGTTTTACAATCCATAACACTTACACACGATAATCAATACGTAGCACTTAGCAATTTCAATACAATTACAATTACATCTCAGGTTCAAATCACTCAATCATAACTTGAAACAAACACGACCCGTGTGCCAAGCACCCTAATGCAATTTGTATATGCCAAAATGCATGGACTCGGAATTCCAAACCAAAACCCTCCTCGAAGGAACGTAAATCATAATTGTACCGCCTATCACAGGCCGAAGTACCAATTTCCAAGGTGCTACCTATCACGGGTCTGCACGATTTACTAAAAAGCGTAAACCATAAACGTACTGCCTATCACGGGCCCGTACCGTTTACCAAGGTGCCACCTATCACGGGTCTGCACGGTTTACTAAAAACAACGTAAATTGTAAATGTACCGCCTATCACAGGCCAAAGTACTATTTACCAAGGTGCCACCTATCACGGGTCTGCACAATTTACAAAAAACCGTAAATCGTAAATCTACCGCCTATCACGGGCCAAAGTACTATTTACCAAGCTGCCACCTATCACGGGTCTGCGCAATTTACAAAAACGTAAATCATAAATGTACCGCCTATCAGATGCCAAAGTACTATCTATCAAGGTGCCACCTATCACGGGTCTGCACGATTTACAAAAAGCATAAAAATGCATGAGCATATACTGACCCCATCCACCACAATCGTTAAGCAAATGCAGATATTAAAAGATTCCCCATTTTTAATACTTATTTAACATAAACGATTTTCAAAACAAACATTAAGCAAACAGAAATATTAAGAGATTCCCCATTGTTAAAACTCTTTTAACTTAAATGATTTTCAAAACGAACATTAAGTAAAGAAGACATTAAGAGATTCCCCATTCTTAATACTCATTCTACTTAAACGATTTTCCAAAACAAACATTAAGTAAACAAGACATTAATAGATTCCCCATTCTTAATACACATTTAACTTAAACAATTTTCCAAAACAAACATTAAGTAAACAAGACATTAAGAGATTCCCCATTCTTAATACTCATTTAACTTAAACGATTTTCCAAAACAAACATTAAGTAAACAAGACATTAAGAGATTCCCCATTCTTAATACTCATTTAACTTAAACGATTTTCCAAAACAAACATTAAGTAAACAAGACATTAAGAGATTCCCCATTCTTAATACTCATTTAACTTAATGGTTTTCAAATTCCACTCAAAACCAACTCAAACATATTATCGAATTCAATCCACGTTTCAAACCAAAACACATCAAATCATTTCTCCACAAAATCCAATCGTACACATATCAAATTTCATCAGTATTAATTAAGAACATGTCAAAAACGACGAACACAAATCAACACAATCCACCATTCAAACACAACAAGTCTCATTTACTCAAAATCATACATAAATGAGTTTAAATTCATTTTCCACGAAATATTCATCAATATAACCAAAACCTAACTCTAAGATTTTACCCATAAAGCCTTAGATACATTTTCCCCAATTCAATACTCCAACCCTATCAAAATTCTTTTCCACACAACCACAGCTAAGGCCCTAAATGCAAACTAAAAGTTTGGAAGGAGCCCTTACCTTCACGTTAGCTTTTACGTGCGATTACGGTACCACGAGTAAATCCGGTAAAATCTCCGCTCGCAACGTTGCTTCCAAAGTTGGTTCCCTAGCACCATAGCATAGTGGTGAGCAACTTTCCCTTCTATCTCTTCGCGAAACGAAGCTTAGATCTAGATGGAACGGGGAGGTTAGTGTTTGACGGTTTTGAAATCCCTAACATCGTTTTTCTTCGTTTTCGAAACAACGAGGAAGTATGAAGATGAGAAAAGTTTGTCTTCTCACCCACTAAGCCTTGGGTTTTTATTCTTGAAGAAAAGGAAGCAAAAAAATGAAAATGGAAGAAGGGGGGATGATGTTTCACGCAAGGCAGAGGAAAAAGAAGAACTTCTCTGTTTTCTTTCTTTTCTTTTTCCTTTCTCTCTTTTTCCTTCCTCTCTATTACTTTTCTTTCTCTCCTCTTTCCTTTTTCCCTCCACACAAACATAAATATATATATATATATATGTATGTTTATATATATATTAATTATAATTAACAAATATCTCAAAATATCTAGATATTTATTAAAATTACCATTTCACCCATCACTTCCCAAACCACTTTTTGTTAAAAATATCTACTCTCGTCGCAACTCAATTGACAGATGCAATTTTTGGCAACCCGAGATATTTTTTAACAAAATTGCCCGGTATTAAATCCTTCGTAACGTAAATAAATTATTTTCCGACTAATAATTTTAATCCAATTTCTAAAAATGTATTTTTGGCATTTAACTCACTCAATACCAAAAACTGGACTAACAACCTAAGAAATTCCACCCAAAATACCCTAAAATTGTATAATTTAGGATTTAAAAACTATGGGTCTTACATTACTACCCCCCCTAAAATTAGTTTCGTCCTCGAAACTTAAAGTGCGAGTAACAATCCACACTAGGTTTGTACTCAAATTCAACTTACAAGTCACAACTTGTTTCACCCGACATTCTCGAAGAAAGTGTTGTCTACCCCTTTTCATAGGGTGCTTAATAACTTCACACACCTCCATAGTCGGTAAGGCTCGTCCGTTCCATTCAACATGATTTTGTCTACTATCAACAAGAGATTAAGGATGATTAGTCCCTCAATTAGTCAATAAATAGACAACAACCATGATAGTGGCTTAGACTATCTCAACCGTACTGTAATAGTGCTCCTTGTAACTTACTACTGAGGTTATATAAATGTACAAGCAGTCAACAATCTTCTCAAAGTCCATTGAGTTTCCCTTATTTTCCTATAACTTTGATCCTGTCGACGAAGTAAAATATCTCATACCTATGTCACGTAGTCTCATTTGCATCCACTTGGTACAAAACATCTATTTGGTACCAAACTGAAACACTTAGAATGACCCCAACACACTGAGCACAGAACAATCACTACATCCGAGAACTCCTAAATTCCTCCCTTGTCCACAAATCCTCGATTTTTCTTATGTCGTACAACTACGTCAATTGTAGTGTTATTATCAGTATGTTATTCCAATTATAAATTTAATAATTCCATCGCCACATATGCTGGGTGATCAAAGCTTCCTCAAATATTTTCGAAATCATGCCAAAGACTATACCACTTGGGACACACAAACTTCCTTTCAGTTTAGTACTTCATTTCAAGAGTCACGTTTTCGATTAAGATCCAACTTGAATTTAATTTACATTCGTCTCATGCCTAACACCTCAAATTCAAGCATCACTAGGAAATTTCTTACACACTTCGCAATTATGCACAAACATGAAAATAATTCTCCTACCTCTACTGCCAACATTCATTCTGATACTTCTTAATTTCGTTGTGTCCTTCATTTGCAATCTTGATGATTATCCTTACATTATGACAGGTCAACCGCATTGTATTCACTCCATCACTTTTCCATTTATACCAACCTTAAATTTCTACCTCGAACCTTGATACATCTTCATTATAGTGATTTCAATAAATCAAGCCTTACTAATTCCCACCAAACTTTTCCATTTCATGTTCAATTGTTTTCTATCAAACAAACATTTAACTCCTTTGATTGACGAATACAATACCAATCCCAATGACATGCAGTCAAGTAATGTCTTTATATCATTGGCATACCTTTATAATAATAGTGTCTGAGTTATAGGTGAGATAATTCCTTTCATCAATCTTTAACTGTCATAAGCTAGATCTCTGTGAGCTGCTCCAACAAGTTTTCTTGGCACATTTTCCAAAATTTGGTTCACTCGCTGGATTCTTATTCCTTCTCAACCTTCACTGAGATATAAACTAAAAGAATCCTAACATTCGAACGTTCTAAAGAATTATTTCTCAAACGTTCCCCATAAGCATTTCCTAAGAAATAATCATCTATAACTTCACCCTCATAAATTTTTCAGTACAATATCTCAAAACCCACATACCTTTCTTCGTCCATCCAGTTACTGAAATGATCATTTCAAATCTTCACGCTTGACTTCCCAAGACCAACAACTAAACCGTAAATCAGTTGTTACATTTCTTCTTTTTCACTTTCTATCATTGAATAAGATTCTAAAATTTGATCCTCAAAATCACCAAACACTTCCATCCTTAACATGAATTATTTATCACTTGCACGCCTCAACTCCTTCGATTATGAAAGTTTTAAGCATCAATTGGTCCTTCATCCAACCTTGCGGATTTTAAATCATCAACTAAAAAAAAATCAACCATCTTAGGGTCCCAAATCAAATATCGAATAATCCTTCCGACCTATCAAAATATTAACATCCTCTTAGTAATTCCCATCCTTTAATAGACTCTCAAAACTTATATTACCTCCATCTCGAAGTATTCCCGTAATCGATACTTCAAATTCCACTTAATGGTAACATAGAGTTCAATACATCAAGGCCTAACTCATTATGTTTTGCCGAACATCGCTCAAAATTCACACTTACGTGTCTATAGTTTCATCAAATATCACCATCCATACATACTATCTCCTAAACCACAAGGATATTTGTCACTTATCAACAAAATACATAGTCTCACTTCTACACTCGTTATGAGATTCATACTAAATAATCCAAGTTGCGAATCTAGTCTAACTCGAATGCTCGACTTTTCCCCTCAAGGTATCGACAATTCCTCAAAGTGTATTTTATCTATCCAAAGGAGTATTCACTCCTAATGTGCAACGCTCCCTTAACTTCAATACAAGTCTCTTTCATTGACACCTAAGCACCAAATGTTATTCCAAATGGAAGCCTCATCTTCTCAACATTTCAATGATGTTCACATCTCTTGACAGTTGTCAAACTTCATCCAGTTTCATCTTGAAATCTACCAGGAAAACATCTAATACTTTTCATAACAAAAGTCCTCAACTTAGATCTTTACTTGAAATCCCTTATTAGTCTAATGTTAATCCATCCATACTCATCATCTTCGAGTTTACACCAACACATAGCTTATGTGTCCTTGGAACCATTTTATAAATTCCATGCCGTCATGATTTGCTTCAACTCTGCCTAACAATCTGTCATTTCGAAGATATTTTCCACTTCTTGAATCCACTAGTCAACTCTTTTCCTGAGTCCTCATCACCCTTGAACCAACAAATCACATGGCATCATCTCAGTTTCCACTATCACTATGAACTGCCTGAGCATACCCTGACTCTATCCACGACAATCGTTAAGTAAATGCAGATATTAAAAGATTCCCCATTTTTAATACTCATTTAACTTAAACGATTTTCACAACAAACATTAAGTAAACTAGACATTAAGAGATTCCCCGTTCTTAATACTCATCTAACTTAAACGATTTTCAAAACAAACATTAAGTAAACAAGACTTTAAGAGATTCCCCATTCATAATTCTAGTTTAACTTAATGGTTTTCAAATTCCACACAAAACAAACTCAAACATATTATCAAATCCAATCCACAACTCACACCAAAATACATCAATTCATTTCTCCACAAAATCCAACATACACATATCAAATTTCATCAGTATTAATTAAGAACACGTCAAATACGACGAACACAAATCAACACAACCCACCACTCAAACACAACAAGTTTCGTATACTCAAAATCATACATAAATGAGTTTAAATTTATTTTCCGCGGAACATTCATCAATATAACAAAAACCTAACTCTAAAATTTTACCCATAAAGCCTTAGATACATTTTCCCCAAATCAATACTCCAACCCTAACAAAATTCTTTTCCACACAACCATAGATAAGTCCCTAAATGCAAACTAAAAGTTTGGAAGGATCCCTTACCTTCACGTTAGCTTTAACGTGCATTTACGGTACCGCGAGTAAATTCGGTAAAATCTCCGCTCGCAACGTCGCTTCCAAAGTTGGTTCCCTAGCACCGTAGCATGGTAGTGAGCAACTTTCCCTTCTATCTCTTCGCAAAACGAAGCTTAGGTCTAGATGAAACGGGGAGGTTTGTGTTTGACGGTTTTGAAATCCCTAATACCATTTTTCTTCGTATTCGAAACAACGAGAAAGTATGAAGCTGAGAAAACCTTGCTCTCTTACCCACTAATCCATGGGTTTCTATTCTTGAAGCTAAAGAACGAAAAAGGAAGCAAAATAAACGAAAAAGAAAAAAAGGGAGAAGGAGGGGTGAGCGCAGGCAGAGGAAGAAGAAAGGAAATGTTTTATTCTCTCTCCTTTATCTTTCTTTCCTTTGTTTTTCTCTTCTTTCTTTTTTCTTCCTTTATATTTCTTTTCTTTCTATTTCCTTCCTTTCCTTTTCTTATACTTATATACATATATATTACTAATAATAATAATATATAATATATATATATATAATAATTAAACCTAAACAAATAAATATCTAACAACTCTCACATCCATCACTTCACTCACATCTCAAACTATTTTGATAAAAATATCTTCTCTCGTCGCAACTCAATTGTCAAATACAATTTTCAGCAACCTGATATATTTTGAACAAAACCGCCCAAAATTAAATTCTTCGAAACCTAAATAAATTATTCTTCGAAAAATAAATTTAATCCAATTTCCAAAAATATATTTTTGGCCTTTAACTCACTAAATACCGAAAAATGGGTTAAAAGCCTAAGCAATTTAACACAAAATACCCTAAAATTGTATAACTTAGGATTTAAAATTACTGGTCTTACATTACTACCCCCCTAAAATTAGTTTCGTCCTCGAAACTTAAAGAACGAGTAACAATCCACACTAGGTTTGTACCCGAATTCAACATACCAGTCACAACTTGTTTCACCCGGCCTTCTCGAAAAAATGTTGCCTACCCCTTTTCATAGGGTGCTTAATAACTTCACACACATCCATAGTTGGTAAGGCTCGTCCGTTCCATTCAAAATGATTTTGTCTATTATCAACAAGAGATTAAGGATGATCAGTCCCTCAATTTGTCAATGAATAGCCAACAACCATGATAGTGGCTTAGACTACCTTAACCGAACAGTAATAGTGCTCCTTGCAACTTACAACTGAGGTTATCTTAATGTACAAGCAGTCAACAATCTTCTCATAGTCCATTGAGTTTCCCTTATTTTCCTATAACTTTGATCCTGTCGACGAAGTAAAATATCCCATACCTATGTCACGTAGTCTCATTTGCATCTACTTGGTACGAAACATCCATTTGGAACCAAACTGAAACACTTAGAATGACCCCAACACACTGAGCACCGAACAATCACTACATCTGAGAACTCCTAAATTTCTCCCTTGTCCACAAATCCTTGATTCTTCTTAAGTCATACAACTGCGTCAAACTGTAGTGTTCTTATCAATATGTTATTCCAGTTATACAATTAATAATTCCATCCCCACATATGCTTGGTAATCAAAGCTTCCTCAAACATTTTCGAAATCATGTCCAAGACTATACCACTTGGGACACCTCAAATTCACGCTTTACTATAAAATTTCTAACATACTTCGCAATTATGCACAAACTCGAAAATAATCCTCCTACCTCTACTGCCAACATTCATTCTGATACTTCTTAATTTCGCTGTGTCCTTCATTTGCAACTTGATGATTATCCTTTCATTATGACAGGTCAACCGCATTGTATTCACTCTATCACTTTTCCATTTATACAAACCTTAAATTTCTACCTCGAACCTTGATACATCTTCATTATAGTGATTCCAATAAATCAAGGCTTACTAATTCCCACCAAACTTTTCCATTTCATGTTCAATTGTTTCCTATCAAACAAACATTTAACTCCTTTGATTGACGAACACAATAACAATCCCCATGACATGCACTCAAGTAGTGTCTTTATATCTTGCCATACCTTTATAATAATAACGTCTGAATTATAGGTGAGATAATTCCTTTCCTGAATCTTTAATTGTCATAAGCTACATCTCTATGTGCTGCTCTGACAAATTTCTTGGCACATTTTCCAATATTTGTTTCACTTGTTGGGTTCTTATTCCTTCACAACCTTCACCGAGATACAAACTGAAAGAATCCTAACAATCGAACGTCCTAAAGAATTATTTCTCACACGTTCCCTATAAGCATTTCCTAAGAAATAATTATCTATAACTTCATCCTCATAAATTTTGCAGTAAAATGTCGCAAAGACCCACATACCTTTCATTGTTCATCTAGTCACTACAACACTCATTCTAAATCTCAACGCTTGATATCCCAAGACCAATAACTAAATCATAAATCATTCATTACATCTCTTCTTTTTCACTTTCTATCATTTAATAGGATTCCAAAATTTGCTCTTCAAAATCTCCAAACACTTCCATCCTTTACATGAATCATTTATCACTAGCCTGCCTCAACTCCTTCGATTATGAATGTTTTAAGCATTACTCGGTCCTCCACCCAACCTTGTGGATATTAAATCATCAACTAATAAAATCAACCCTCTTAGGGTCCCAAATCAAAAAATCAGATAATCCTTCCAACCTATCAAAATATTGACGTCCTCTTAGTAATTTCCATCCTTTAATAGACTCTCAAAACTTATATTACCGCAATCTCGAAGTATTCTCGTACTCGATACTTCAAGTTCCACTTAATGGTAACATAGAGTTCAATACATCAAGGCTTAACTCATTATGTTTTTTCGAACATCGCTCAAAATTTACACTTACGTGTCTATAGTTTCATCCAATATCACAATCCATATTTACTATCTCCTAAGTAAACAAGAGATTTGTCACTTATCAACAAAATATGTATTCTCACTCTTATACTCGTCATGAGATTCATACTTAATAATCCAAGTTGCGGATCTAGTCTAGCTCGAATGCTCGACTTTATCCCTTAAGGTATCGACTATTCCTCAAAGCGTATTTTATCTAACCGAAGGAGTATTTACTCCTAATGTGCAACACTCCCTTAACTTCAATACCAGTCTCCTTCGTTGACTCCAAAGCACCAAATGTTATTCCCAATGGAAGCCTCATCTTCTCAACAATTCCATGATGTTCACATCTTTCATCCTAAAATCTACCAGGAAAACATCTAATACTTTTCTTAACAAAAGTCCTCAACATAGATCTTTACTTGAAATCCCTTATTAGTCTAGTTTTAATACATCCATACTCATCATCTTTCAAACCAAAGCTCTGATACCACAATGTAACACAACGTTTTACTTAGCGAGGGTGTATTTTTTTTAAAAAAAGAAATTAAAATAAAACAGAGAAAATAAATTAGGTAACACATTTGGATAAATAATTAAGGCATTATAACCAAAGGTTCTCAAAATAAGAATTCAAAATACTTACATATCAAAAGTGGTACAGTCTTCCAGTTTAAAAATACAGGCAACCCAAAAGAAAGACATCTGTTCCGTCTGTGGCAACCTAGTCTGACCATTCTACAAAACAAACTAAACACCCTGAGTGATCTCCACGCGCCTCGTGAGATCCTCCTAACGTAGCTCCAGTCAAGCATTCCCATCTACGTTCCCATTCGTAGGGTACGAACCGGTAGGATCATCCTGGCTCTCATCTGAGGGCAAAGCCCAGATTTCCACAATAGTTGTAAAGGGTCACCAACCGAAATTAACAGTTAACACATAACATTTAAGTTTTTAAATGCATAAAATATCCTCTCAACTAAGCATGCACCTTAAAAGGGTTTTCCATATGCGAAAAGTTCATATAATGCTTGCCAAAAGTACTACTTACAGAGGTGCCACCTATCACGGGTCAGCACAACTTACCAAAAAGTAAATCGTAAACGTACCACCTATCACGGGTCAGTACTGTTTACTGAGGTGCCACCTATCACGAGTCAACACAATTTACCAAATGAAATGCATGAGCATACACTAACTCCATCCACAACAATCGTTAAGTAAACGCAAATATTAAAAGATTCCCCATTTTTAATACTCATTTATCTTGAACGATTTTCACGCCAAACATTAAGCAAACATACATATTAAGAGATTCCCCACTCTTAATATTCTTTTCACTTAAACGATTTTCAAAACAACATTAAGTAACCAAGACATTAAGAGATTCCCCATTCTTAGCGCCCAGTTAACTTAAATGATTTTCAAAACAACATTAAGTAACAAAGACATTAAGAGATTCCCCATGCTTAACGCCCAGTTAACTTAAACGATTTTCAAAACAACATTAAGTAACCAAGATATTAAGAAATTCCCCATTCTTAACGCCCAGTTAACTTAAACGATTTTCCCGAAACACACATTAAGTAAACAAGACATTAAGAGATTCCCCATTCTTGATTCTCATTTAACTTAAACGATTTTCCAAAACAAACGTTAAGTAAACAAGACTTTAAGAGATTCCCCTCTTAATTCTCGTTTAACTTAATGGTTTTCAAATTCCACACAAAACAAACTAAAACATATTATCAAATCCAATCCACAACTCACACCAAAATACATCAATTCATTTCTCCACAAAGTCTAACATACACATATCAAATTTCATCAGTATTAATTAAGAACACGTCAAATACGACGAACACAAATCAACATAACCCACCACTCAAACACAAAAAGTTTCATATACTCAAAATCGTACATAAATGAGTTTAAATTCATTTTCCGTGGAACATTCATCAATATAACCAAAACCTGACTCTAAGATTTTACCCATAAAGCCTTAGATACATTTTCCCCAAATCAATACTCCAACCCTAACAAAATTCTTTTCCACACAACCACAGATAAGGACCTAAAAGTTTGGAAGGATCCCTTACCTTCACGTTGGCTTTAACGTGTGTTTACGGTACTGCATGTAAATCCGGTAAAATCGCCGCTCGCAACGTCGCTTCCAAAGTTGGTTCCCTAGCACCGTAGCATGGTAGTCAGCAACTTTCCCTTCTATCTCTTCGCGAAACGAAGCTTAGTTCTAGATGAAACGGGGACGTTTGTGTTTGACGGTTTTGAAATCCCTAATACCGTTTTTCTTCGTTTTTGAAACAACGAGAAAGTATGAAGGTGAGAAAACCTTGCTCTCTTACCCACTAATCCCTGGGTTTCTATTCTTGAAGCCAAAGAACGAAAAAGGAAGCTAAATAAACGAAGAAGAAAAAAAGGGAGAAGGAGGGGTGAGCGCGGGCAGAGGAAGAAGAAAGGAAATGTTTTATTCATTCTCCTTTGTCTTTCTTTCCTTTGTTTTTCTCTTCTTTCTTTTTCCTTCCTTTATATTTCTTTTCTTTCTATATCTTTCCTTTCCTTTTCTTATACTTATATACATATATATTACTAATAATAATATATAATATATATATATATATATAATAATTAAACCCAAACAAATAAATATCTATCAACTGTCACATCCATCACTTCACTCACATCTCAAACTATTTTGATAAAAATATCTACTCTCGTCGCAACTCAATTGTCAAATACAATTTTCAGTAACTTGAGATATTTTGAACAAAACCGCCCAGAATTAAATTCTTCGAAATCTAAATAAATTATTCTTCGACAAATAATTTTAATCCAATTTCCAAAAATATATTTTCGGCCTTTAACTCACTAAATACCGAAAACTGGGTTAAAAATCTAAGCAATTTAACACAAAATACCCTAAAATTATATAACTTAGGAATTAAAATTACGAGTCTTACACATTACAGGAGCTCAGCAAAATTGACAAAATCGATTTGGTAAATCGATTGGCTTCAATGCAGGGGCTCAATTTTTCATTCAATCGATTTCCCCAATCGATTGATTTAAGCCCAGAGTTCAGTTTTCACTAAAAACTTTCAGGAAATCGATTTCCCCAATCGATTGGCTCAGTGGAAATTCTTATTTTGAGTTAGATAATCGATTGCTCAATTGATTTATCAAAGTTTTGGTCAGTTATGTATTACTTGATGGATTGAGAACTTTATTTTGATTTCATTTTCATTTGGTAAGCATTGTATGAACTTTTAGCATATGGAAAACCCTTTTAAGGTGCATGCTAAGTTGAAAGGTTATTTGTGCATTTAAAAAACTTAAATGTTATGTGTTAACTGTTAATTTCGGATGGTGACCCTTTACAACTATTGGGAAAATCTTGGCTTTTCCCTCAGATGAGAGCCAGGACTATCCTACCGATTCGTACCCTGCGGATGGGAATGTAGATGGGAATGCATGAATGGAGCTACGTTAGGAGGATCTTACGGGGCGCGTGGATATCACTCAGGGTGTATAGTTTTTGGTAGAATGATCAGATTAGTTGACATGGAGGGAAGAAATATCTTTATTTTGAATTGCGTTTATTTTAAATTGGAAAATTGTATCTTTACTGATATTGTCAGCATGACAGTTTATTTTCGATGGGTTCCATGTACCATTTTTTTGAGGTGTAAATACTTTGGATTCATATTTCGAAAAACTTTTCCGCTGCTTATAAATTGAAATGACTTAAATATATATCCAAAAGTATTTCCTTATTGTTTTCTCTGTTTTATTTTAAATTTCTTTGGAAAAAAAATATACCCTCGCGCTTTGAAAATCGGGGTGTTACAATGTTCGTCCTTGCAACGTTGTTCCCTCTTGGAGGTAGTGTTTCCGAAAAACCAACATCAAGAAGAAGTGTTAACACCACTTCGAATAATTCCAAAACTAAGTTTCGAATATATCAACACAAAATAACTACCCCTGATCTGACAACTCAGACCAATTACCCCAACGCATGATCAGATAACGACTCACAACCTACAGGTTGACTTACAATCTATAACCAAAGGCTCCACAACCCCCAAAGAAAACTAAACCAAAGCTCTGATACCACATTGTTACACCCCGATTTTTCAAAGTGACGGTGTATTTTTTTATCAAAAGAAATTAAAATAAAACAGAGAAACAATTAAGGAAATACCTTTGGATAATTACTTAAATCATTATAATTTACAAGCAGTGGAAAAGTTTCTCGAAATATAAATCCAACGTATTTACACATCAAAAGTGATACATGGAATTCATTAACATAAGATGCCATGTTGACAATATTAGCAAAGATACAATTTTCCAATTTAAAATAACTGCAATCCAAAATAAAGACATTTATTCCCTCTATGTCCACCTAATCTGATCATTCTACCAAAAAACTATACACCCTGAGTGATCTCCGCGCGCCCCGTAAGATCCTCTAACATAGCTCCGGTCATGCATTCCCATCTACATTCCCATCCATGGGGTACGGACCGGTAGGATTGTCCTGGCTCTCATATGAGGGCAAAGCCCAGATTTCCACAATAGTTGTAAAAGGTCACCAATCGAAATTAACAATTAACACATAATATTTAAGTTTCAAATGCACAAAATAACCTTTCCATATGCTAAAAGTTCATACAATGCTTACCAAATGAATATGAAATCAAAATAAGTCTCAAATCAATCAAGTAATAAACAACGGGCCAATTCGTTGATGAACCAATTGAGCAATCGATTATCTAACTCAAAATAAGAATTTCAACTGAGCCAATCGATGGGGAAATCGATTTCCTAAAAGTTTTTAGTTAAAACTGAACTCTGGGCTTAAATCAATCGATTGGGGAAATCGATTGAATGAAAAACTGAGCCCCTGTATTGAAGCCAATCGATTTACCAAATTGATTTCGTTAATTTTTCTGAGCTCCTGTAATGAATCCAATCGATTTGCTAAATCGATTTCTTAAATGGTTTTGAAAAACATATTACAAAATCGATTGGGTAAATCGATTTTGGCAAATTTGCGAAGTCCCTGTAACTCATCAAATCGATTGGGAAATCGATTCCCCTATAAATTCTTCCAAAAATACCTAAACAAACACAATCATATTCAAACACAACTCCAAATCTTAGCACTTAGCAATTCCCACACAAACACCATGACAAATGGGGTTTTGAAATAGTTTTACAATCCATCACACTTACACACGATAATCAATATGTAGCACTTAGCAATTTCAACACAATTACAATTACATCTCAGGTTCAAATCACTCAATCATAACTTGAAACAATTACGACTCGTGTGCCAAGCACCCTAATGCAATGCGTATATGCCAAAATGCATGGACCCGGAATTCCAAATCAAAACCCTCCTCGAAGGGCCATAAATCATAATTGTACCGCCTATCGAAGGTCGAAGTACCAATTACCGAGGAGCCACTTATCACGGGTCTGCAGGATTTACTAAAAAGCCTAAACCATAAATGTACTTCCTATCACGGGCCCGTACCGTTTACCAAGGTGCCACCTATCATGGGTCTGCACGGTTTACTAAAAACAACGTAAATTTTAAATGTACCGCCTATCACAGGCCAAAGTACTATTTACCAAGGTGCCACCTATCACGGGTCTGCACAATTTACAAAAAACCGTAAATTATAAATGTACCGCCTATCACGGGCCAAAGTACTATTTACCAAGGTGCCACCTATCACGGGTCTGCACAATTTACAAAAACGTAAATCATAAATGTACCGCCTATCACAGGCCAAAGTACTATTGATTAAGGTGCCACCTATCACGGGTCTGCACGATTTACAAAAAGCATGAAAATGCATGAGCATATACTGACCCCGTCCACAACAATCGTTAAGCAAATGCAGATATTAAAAGATTCCCCATTTTTAAAACTCATTTAACTTAAACGATTTTCACAACAAACAATAAGCGAACAGAAATATTAAGAGATTCCCCATTCTTAATAATCTTTTAACTTAAACGATTTTCAAAATGAACATTAAGTAAACAAGACATTAAGAGAATCCCCATTCTTAATACTCATTCTACTTAAACGATTTTCCAAAACAAACATTAAGTAAACAAAACATTAAGAGATTCCCCATTCTTAATACTCATTTAACTTAAACGATTTTCCAAAACAAACATTAAGTAAACAAGACATTAAGAGATTCCCCATTCTTAATACTCATTTAACTTAAACGATTTTCCAAAACAAACATTAAGTAAACAAGACATTAAGAGATTCCCCATTCTTAATACTCATTTAACTTAAACGATTTTCCAAAACAAACATTAAGTAAACAAGACATTAAGAGATTCCCCATTCTTAATACTCATTTAACTTAATGGTTTTCAAATTCCACACAAAACCAACTTAAACATATTATCGAATTCAATCCACGATTCGCACCAAAACACATCAATTCATTTCTCCACAAAATCCAACCGTACACATATCAAATTTCATCAGTATTAATTAAGAACACGTCAAAAACGACGAACACAAATCAACACAATCCACCATTCAAACTCAACAAGTCTCATTTACTCAAAATCATACATAAATGAGTTTAAATTCATTTTCCACGAAATATTCATCAATATAACCAAAACCTAACTCTAAGATTTTACCCATAAAGCCTTAGATACATTTTCCCCAAATCAATACTCCAACCCTAACAAAATTCTTTTCCACACAACCACAGATAAGGCCCTAAATGCAAACTAAAAGTTTGGAAGGAGCCCTTACCTTCACGTTAGCTTTTATGTGCGATTACGGTACCGCGAGTAAATCCGGTAAAATCTTCGCTCGCAACTTCGCTTCCATAATTAGTTCCCTAGCACCGTAGCGTAGTGGTGAGGAAATTTCCCTTCTATCTCTTCGCGAAACGAAGCTTAGATCTAGATGAAACAGGGAGGTGTGTGTTTGACGGTTTTGAAATCCCTAACACCGTTTTATTCTTGAAGAAAAGGAAGCAACGAAAATGAAAATGGAAGAAAGGGGGAGGATGTTTCACGCAAGGCAGAGGAAGAAGATGAACTTCTCTTTTTTCTTTCTTTTCTTTTTCCTTTCTCTCTTTTTCCTTCCTCTCTATTTCTTTTCTTTCTCTTCTCTTTCCTTTTAGTCATTATAATTTACAAACAGCAGAAAAGTTTTTCAAAATATAAATCCAAAGCATGTCCTGATGTCATCATTAGTACATGTACACCCTTCCAACTTAACATAAAGGTAACCCAAAAGAAAGACATATGTGTCTTGAGTGATAACCTAGTCTGATCATTCTATACATAACAAAAAACTATACGCCTTGATTAATCTCTACGCACCCCGTCAGATTCTCCTATCGTAGCTCCAATCAAGCACTCCCATCCACTTTCCCATCCGGAGGGTACGAACCGGTAGGATCATCCTGACTCTCATATGAGGGCAAAGCCCAGATTTCCGCAATAGTTGTAAAGGGTCACCAATCGAAATTAACAGTTAACACATAACATTTAAGTTTTTCAATGCACAAATAACCTTTTCAACTTATCATGCATCTTAGAAGGGTTTTCCACATACTAAACGTTCATGTAATGCTTGCCAAATATAATGAAATCAAAAGAAAGTTCTCAATCCATCAAGTAATACATAACTGAACAAAACATTGATAAATCAATTGAACAATCAATTATCAAACTCAAAATAAGATTTTCAACTGAGCCAATCGATTGGGTAAATCGATTTTTGGCAAGGGAAGTCCCTGTAACTCATCAAATCGATTCGGCAAATCGATTTCGTAAAAGACAGAGCCCCTGTAATGAATCCAATCGATTGGGCAAATCGATTTCTTGAAAGACAGAGCCCCTGTAACTCAGCCAATCGATTGGGGAAATCGATTTCGTAAAAGACAGAGCCCCTGTGATGAATCCAATCGATTGGGCAAATCGATTTCGTGAAAGACAGAGCCCCTGTAACTCAGTAAATCGATTCCCATACATATTCTTCCAAAAATTCATAAACTAACTCAATAACATTTATACATAATACGAAAGCTTAACACTTAGCAATTCTCACACGATCACTATGACAAAATGGGTTTCGAAATAGTTTTACAATCCATCATACTTTCACACGATATTCAATACATAACACGTAGTAACATCATCACAATCATAAGTTTACATCAAACACACTTACACATAATTTCAACACATAAGACTTAGCAAAATCAACACATTTACAACTACATCTCAGGTTCAAAACACTCAGTCATAAACTTGAAACAAACACACTACACACAATCAGTTCCAAAACATAGCACTTAGTAATATCATCACATTCATGAATTCGAATCAAACACGACTCCTGTGCCCAACACCCTAATGCAATGCGTATATGCCAAAATGCATGGACTCGGAATTCCAAACCAAAACCCTCCTCGAAGGGCCGTAAATCATAATTGTAACGCCTATCGCAAGCCAAAGTACCAATTACCGAGGTACAACCTATCACGGGTCAGCATGATTTACTAAAAAGCGTAAATCGTAAACGTACCACCTATCACGGGTCAGTACTGTTTACCGGGGTGCCACCTATCACGGGTCAGCATGATTTACCAAAAGAAAAAGCGTAAGTCGTAAGGGTACCGCCTATCACAGGCCAAAGTACTACTTACCGAGGTGCCACCTATCACGGGTCAGCACAACTTACCAAAAAGTAAATCGTAAACGTACCACCTATCACGGGTCAGTACAGTTTACCGAGGTGCCACCTATCACGGGTCAGCATAATTTACCAAATGAAATGCATGAGCATACACTAACTCCATACACAACAATCGTTAAGTAAATGCAGATATTAAAAGATTCCCCATTTTTAATACTCATTTACTTAACCGATTTTCACACCAAAACATTAAGCAAACAGACATATTAAGAGATTCCCCATTCTTAATATACTTTTGACTTAAACGATTTCCACAACAAAACATTCAGTAAACAAGTCATTAAGAGATTCCCCATTCTTAATACTCATTTCACTGAAACGATCTTCAAAAACAAACATTAAGTAACCAAGACATTAAGAGATTCCCCATTCTTAACGCTCAGTTAACTTAAACGATTTTCAAACAACATTAAGTAACTAAGACATTAAGAGATTCCCCATTCTTAACGCCGAGTTAACTTAAACGATTTTCAAAACAACATTAAGTAAACGAGACATTAAGAGATTCCCCATTCTTAATTCTCATTTAACTTAAACGATTTTCACAAACTCACATTAAGTAAATGAGACATTAAGAGATTCCCCATTCTTAATACTCGTTTAACTTAACGGTTTTCAAATTCCACATAGAACAAACTCAAACATACTTTCACATTCAGTCCATAATTCACACCAAATCATTTTTCCACACAAACCACACAAAACACATCTCAAATTTCATCAGTATCAATTAAGAACACGTCAAAATCAATGAACACAAATCAACACAATCCACCCCTCAAACACACAAGTTTCATTTACTCAAAGTCATACATAAAAGAGTTTAAATTCATTCTCCACGAAACATTCATCAATATAACTAAAACCTAACTCTAAGATTTTACCCATAAAGCCTCAGATACATTTTCCCAAATCAATACTCCAACCCTAACAAAATTCTTTTCCACACAACCACAGATAAGGCCCTAAATGCAAACTAAAAGTTTGGAAGGAGCCCTTACCTTCACGTTAGTTGTAACGTGCGATTAGAGTACCGCAAGCAAATCCGGTAAAATCTCCGCTCGCAACGCCGCTTCCAAAGTTGGTCCCCTAGCACCGTAGCGTGGTAGTGAGCAATTGTCCCTTCTATCTCTTTGCGAAATGAAGCTTGGATCTAGGTGAAACGGAGAGGTTTGTGTTTGAATCCCTAATACCGTTTTTCTCCGTTTTCGAATCAAAGAGGAAGAGTGAAGTTGAGAAATCCTAGTCTTATCACCCACTATCAATTTCGAACTCGAAGGAAGCAAGAAAAACAAAAAATGGAGGAAGGAGGGTGAGGTTCGCGTAAGGCAGAGGAAGATGAAAAAGTTTTTCATGTTTTCTCTCCTTTCACTTTCTTTCCTTTTCTTTTCTTTTTTTTCTTTTTCCTTCTCCCTTTTCTATCTCCTTTCCTTCTCTTCCCTAACAAATATATACATATATATATATATATATATATATATATATATATATTTAGATATATATATATATATATTTTTTAATTACTTTTAACAAATATCTCAAAATATCTAGATATTTGTTAAATTACCATTTCACCCATAACGCATTAAATTCTTCGTAAAAGATTCACCGCAGTTAATTCAATTTATTTATCAACGAGTAATTCTGACCGGGCAACAAAATATCTTTTTGGTCATATAAACTCCAAAATATTAATACTTTGGCTAAAAAGCCTCCGAGTTCAATACCAAAATACACTAAAATACATAAAGTATACTTTAAAATTATGGGTCTTACATTACTACCCCTTTAAAATTAGTTTTGTCCTCGAAACTATGCGTCGATAAATAATTATGGGTGTTGTTCTCTCATTTTGCTCTCCAGTTCCCAAGTCGCATCTCCAGTAATTGGGTTCCAAATCACCTTGACCAACGAAACATCCTTGGTCCTCAATCGCTTAACCTTCCTGTCATCAATCCTCACAAGTGGTACTTCAAACGACAAGTTATCCTTTAGCTGGATTGTGTCTGGTTCGATCACATGAGATGGATCTGCAAGATATTTCCTCAATTGCGACACATGAAACACATCATGGATATTGGACAGTATCGGAGGCAATGCAATCCGATAAGCAACGGGCCCAATTCGTGCAGAAATCTGGTATGGTCCAATGAATTTCGGAGTCAACTTCTTCGATTTCAATGCTCTACCAACTTCGGTAGTAGGTGTGACTCTTAGAAATACATGGTCACCCTGTTTGAATTCTAAAAGTCTGCGACGCTTGTCCGCATAACTCTTCGGACAATCCTGTGAAGTCTTCATTTTCTCCTTGATTTTCCTTACCTTAGCTGTAGTCTGTTGCACCATCTTTGGTCTGACGATCATATTTTTACCGTCCTTATACCAACACAAGGGCGTTTGACACTTTCGCCCATATAAAGCCTCATATGGTGCCATTCCAATACTTTCGTGGAAACTATTGTTGTAGGTGAACTCAATCAACGGAAGTACATCATCCCAACTTCCTCTATCATCTAACACACATGCCCTCAACAGATCTTCAAGGGACTGATTCGTCCTTTCAGTCTGTTCGTCCGTTTGGGGATGGTAAGCTGAACTCAATCGTAGTTTCATTCCCAACGCTTCGTGCAATGCTCCCCAAAAATGTGATGTGAACTTCGGATCACGGTCTGATACGATACTCGATGGTATCCCGTGTGCGGATTTAGTCAATCGATCCACTATCACCCATATAGAATCATTCTTTCTCCTTGTTTTAGGCAATCCAGTTATAAAATCCATGGAAATGTTGTCCCACTTCCATTCGGGTATATCCAAAGGTTGCAACATACCAGCGGGCCGCTGATGTTCCACCTTCGCTTTCTGACAAGTTAGACAAGTGGAAACGTACTCCGCTACATGTTTCTTCGTTCCTGGCCACCAATAATTCTGTCTCAAATCCTGATACATCTTTGTTGCTCCAGGATGAATACTCAACTTACTCTTATGAGCCTCTTCTAAAATTGTTTTCCTCATATCTGTAATTTCTGGTACACAAATCCTACCATTACATCATAGAATATTATCTGCTCCAATCTTGAACTTTGTTATCTTCCCTTGCACTATTAGGTTCCTCTTCTCCTGAATTAAGACGTCATCTTGAGAATTTGCAATGTCTTCAAGTAGTCCACTTGAAATCTTAATCATTCCGAATCTCAAAATTCCCGGTGCAAACTCTACGTTCAAGTGTAGGTCTCTAAAAGCTTCCCACAACTCTTGTTGTCTAGCCATAATTGTTGAAGACACTGATACACTTCTTCTACTCAATGCATCAGCCACTACATTGCCCTTCCCAGGGCGGTACTGCAGTGTGAAATCAAAATCCTTGAGAGTCTCCATCCATCTTCTTTGACGCATGTTCTATTCCTTCTGATCAAACAAGTATTTCAAACTTTAATGGTCACTGAACACTATGAACGTGCAACCATATAAATAGTGCCTCCAGATCTTCAATGCAAAAACAACAGCAGCAAGCTCCAAATCATGAGTAGGATAGTTTCTCTCATGAATCTTCAATTGCCTTGAGGCATAAGCTACAGCTTTCTTGTGTTGCATCAGAACACATCCCAACCCTTGGTGAGACGCATCACAATAAACTTCATAGGGTTCATCTGATTGTGGTAACACCAACACTGGTGAGGTCGTCAATTTTGTCTTCAGTAACTGAAAATTTTCCTCACACTTCTCCGTCCATGAAAACGGTTGATCCTTTCTGGTAAGTTGTGTCAATGGGGTCACAATCTTAGCAAAACCTTCAATAAATCTCCTGTAGTATCTTGCCTGTCCTACAAAACTTCGTATGTTAGTGACAGTCTGAGGCTGTTTCCAGGCAAGAACCGCCTCAATCTTAGCCGGATCTACAGCGATTCATTCCTTGGTTATCACATGTCCCAAGAAATTCACTTTTTCTAGCCAAAATTCACACTTCGATAGATTGGCATACAATCGTTTCTCGCGTAAAATCTCAAGAACTTGACGTAAATGTTCTCCATGCTCTTCTTCAGTTCTCGAATAAATTAATATATCATCAATGAACACCACAACAAACTTATTAAGGAATGGACTAAAGATTATGTTCATGTAGTCCATGAAAATTGCTAGTGCATTGGTAACTCCAAACGGCATAACCAGATATTCATAATGCCCATAACGGGTTCTGAAAGCGGTTTTCTGAATATCTCCTTCCCTTACTCGAATCTGATGGTAACCCGACTTCAAGTCAATCTTCGAAAATATCGCGACCCCTCTCAATTGATCCATTAAATCATCGATGTGTGGCAAAGGATAACAATTCTTAATAGTTGCCTTATTAAGCTGTCTATAATCCATGCATAAGCGTGAGATTCCGTCCTTCTTCTTAACTAGCAAAACTGGAGCTCCCCATGGCGATACTCTTGGTCTAATAAATTACCTTCTCAACAAATCTTCAATTTGGCCCTTGAGCTCATTTAATTCCAATGGTGACATTCGGTATGGTGCAATCGAAATTGGTCCCGTTCCTGGGTGTAAATCAATGAAAAATTCCACTTCTCTTACCAGTGGCAATCCTGGAATTTCCGTTGGAAATACATCCCGTTACTCATTGACAAGCATCACATCTTCTATGTTCACATTTATCTTTACCTCCACATGGGCTAGAGACAAAAACTCATGAGTCCCTTCACTTAGCGACACTCGGAGTTTGTTAGCGGCTAAATACTTAACAACTCCTGGTTCGGGGAAAAGAATCAATTTACGAGCACAGTCTAAGATCACATAATGATACGACATCCAATCCATACCGAGAATGACCTTGAGTGATTGTAGAGGTAAACAAATCAAATTAACCAAGAAATCCCTATTCTGAATAGTTATTTGACAATGTAAACATGCAGAATTTACTGTCAAAGTCTTAGCAGGTGTGGAAACAACCAAATCAAACAGCAAAGCAGACATAGATAACTTCAAACGATTTACACAATCCATAGCAATGAAGGAATGGGTTGCCCCCGAATCAAAAAGTGCAGTTAGAGTGTTACCTGCAATCTCACAATCACGTTGAATCAGATTGCCAGATGGATTCCCCTCTTCAGCACTCACACAATAAATGCGTCCTCTAGCAGTAGGACGAGTAGCCCTAGCCACATTCACCACTGGTTCCACCTTTGGGGTCGTGCAATCCCTTGCCATATGCTCTGGCTTCTGTTCTCAAAAAAGCGTTGTAAAAGACCTTCTTAATTTATTTTAAAGCCTTTTACAGCGCTTTTCCAAAAAGTGCTCTAATAGGTCTTTTAATTATGTGAAAGCGCAAGTCTTTTACAGTGCTTTTTTTACAGCGCTTGTCAAAAAAGCGTTGTTGTATCCTCCGTTATTTTTAAAATATCATACAACAGCGCTTGTATTTAATAAGCGCTATAAAAGACGCGCTATAAAATGTCATTTTTGGCGTAGTGATTTCATCAAATTTTGGACCAAAATTCTGTTTGGGAACCAAAACTGGGGAGAAACAAAATGGAGGGACTACTTTCACGGTTCACCTAAAATACGGAGATCAAAACTGCAATTAAGCCTTTTAAATAACGTGACACATGATATGATGATGTAGAATTATTACCATCCATGAAATTGAAACAAAATGTCATGAAAACTTAGATTTTAACTTCTAAATTTTTTTTCATATTTTTAATTTAATTAGTTACATATAAATAGTTAATGCATCTAAATAGTTCTATATCATAAAATTGTATGTCACATCCTTAAAAATATGAAAAATCATCATTTTTTAGTTAAAAAATATAAGGGAGGAACCAAAACCGTCGATTTTCAAAATAAGGGGATCAATTCCGTGAATTGACAATAATCCAAATAATATTAAATAATTAAATTTATAGGTAGGACAAAATGTCTCCAATTTTAAGAAATAGATGGATCAAAATTGCGAAATTAAAAATAAAAGGACTATAATCAAGAATTAGTTAAAATAAAGGATTAAATTGCGAAATTAGAAATAGGGGATCAAAATTATGAACTAATTAAAATAGGAGGACTTAAATTGTAAAATTAAAAATAAGAGGAATAAAATTACGAATCAATTAAACTAGGAGGATTAAAACTGTATTTAAATCAAAAATAATAAAAATGTAAAAATAATCTAAAAATTATTTCAAATAAAAATTTCTATTTTAAAATTATTCATAAAATTATTTGTTCTAACAACTATTTTAAAAAAGGTAATTTTTATTACGTGGACAAACAACTTTACTATATTTTGAAAAATCTCTGATAAATAATTTTTAAACAAATAAATAGAAAAGATATAATTGTAATTGTAATCGGTAACAAAGCATGGATAATTCTGAAACATAAAATAGAGAAGAACATCATAGTCCCGGGCGGTTACTAGAGTGAAATCGAGGAGTTAGGAAAAGTGTAAAGTTTAGCATATTTGGAAAAATCGAGCGAAATGAAGTTATCTCCCATTACAGTGTTTATGTTCAGAGACTCTGATGGTTTCGCTTCTATTATCTCACAAGCTCTTCACCCTAACCATTCTTCCTCTTTCACCCCAATGTAACTTTTCTATTCAATTTTTCTTAACTTCATTTTATTTTATTTTATTTTCTATATCAATATCAATTGTTTTTGTTTCAGAGAAGAGTCGTTTGAATTCTCTTTGGAGGATTATGGAATCAAGGACCACAAAGCATCGGGACTCGTTCTTCACTACGTTGATAATCACGGCATTTACAAGGTCTTCCTCGTTTTTCTCTTATGTTTTTATGTCAGACTTATTATTTCAAAAATTATATCAATTTGGTTTAAATGGAATTTCATTGACCTTACTTATATCATAAGATCTCAGTAAGTGTTGGGAACTAAAGGAATGTGATAGGAACCAGGAATAAAGTAGAAAGAAACTGGAATTTAACGATGTAACAGTGATACTATTAGAGATTGTAATCTTTGGAACTATAGAAGAAAATAAAGATGAAATGAAGCAATGCTATCTACAGAAGTGATGAAATTACAAGGATACCAGCACTAATTTCCTCAAGTATGGTTTCAAAACTTGGTTCATGAGAGCTTGTAGAGTTGAAGGAGCATTAGTTAGGCCAAAAGGGATAATTAGGTATTCATAGTGCCCATCATCGTGTACTTTAGAAAAGATTGTTGCAGTTCCCAATTCATCCAATAGCTCATCAATAATACAGATGAGAAATTTGCCAAGAATAGTGAGTTTATTTATTGCCCTATAATCTACCCAGAAACGCCAACCTCCATTCTTCTTTTTTACTAGAATGACTGGGCTGCTATAAGAACTAGTGCTAGGTCGAATAAACCCAATTTGCAATATCTCTTTAACAAGCCTTTCTAATTCATTTTTTCTATAATGAAGATAATGTAAGTTCTGATATTTGGAACTGTGGCTCCTTCCTTCAAGATAAATGCATGATCATGCTGCCTAGTTGGTGCTAGACCTTGAGGTTCTTAAAAAACTTCTGGAAATTCAGCAAAGACATCTTTCATGACTTGGACTTCTTCCTCTCCTCCTTCCAGATCTACTTCAATGCGTTGATGTGACTAGTAATATGTAATAACTCTCCCTCATTTTGCAGGGCCTTCACCATGGTTCTCCCATAAGAACTAGTCTTGCATAAGGAAGGATCTACTTTTAGCATTTTCTTATATCTTTTAATATCCCACTTCATAGTGAGATTTTTGAAGTTAGCCTCAATATCTCCCAGTCCCAAGGCTGGCCTTCCAATCCTTACCTAGCACTGCCTCAGTAGCTCATAACTCCAGAATAAATAAATTCGGGTCAATGTCTTTGACCTGCATCTTAAGATGTTTGAAAATCCCTTTGTTCCTCTTCCTAGAGCCGTTTCCCACTTCTACTGTATATTCAGGAGTATCTTCTACCTTCAAGCCAAACTCTGCTACAAATGCTTTCGATATGAGTTTGCTAGTGGCCCCACAATCCATAAGGGTCAACACTTTTCTTCCTTTCAACTGTCTCCCAAGTTTAACTGTTTTCCAGCCACCTTTCTATCATACTCTCACTTAAATACATTCCTTCCGTCAAATGTTGGAATCGGGTTTCTCAAATTGCTTCACAGCTGTTCGGATTTTCTCATCAATCCTTCCAATGTTTTAGATACTAGATGCTCCTTGGATCAGGGCTTTGATGCCAACTTTATAGGAACCAGAAAATAAAATAGAAAAGAACTGGAATTTACTGATCCAGCATATGTACTAACAGAGATTGTGATCTCTCTACACTACATAAATTGGAACTATAGAAGAAAATAAAGATGAAATGGAACAATGCTCCTTACATTAGAAGTGAGATTAAAAAGTTAAACATAGAAATGAAAAAACTATGAATGAGGAAGAACAATCAGCTTCTCCACTAAGTCTAACCCTTCAAAATTTTCTTGATACCCATTTGGTTACACATCCCTCTTTTGTTATTCCGTACTCTCTGCTCATTACATAATTCCAGAATCTTCTCCCCCTCGCCCTCTTTGCCACTTTGCTCTTTCTGTTATTTACTCCTCTCTTTTCTTTTACCCAAATACATGTGTTACCCTCCTCCTTTCCTGCCTCCTCTGACCATACTCATTAGGCCTATCAAGATGCTAGCAATGCACTTATTTCTTTACATACTAAAGAAACATATATATTCTTCATTCTTTATGGTTGTTTCATTTCTTAAAAAGTCAATTTAGTTGTTTCGTAGATTGACTGCTTTCAAAAATTTTATCTACTTAAAGAGTGTGTTTCTTTCTTCCCTCTTAAAATGATTACTCATCTTCACCTATTATGGCCCTTGTTTAAAACAACAACATTGCTTTTGTTATTGCGAAATTACAAATTCCAAACGCCAAGATTTATAGACTTATTTTCACATTCTTGTTGGTAGGTTTTATTACTTATTATAATGTATTTTATTTGTTATTTTATCTATTATCTATTAATCATGCCATGGTATCTGTGATTTGCTATTTGCAGTTATTCTTTTCTACTAACATTGTCTTGCTTTAAATCCTTTTGAGCAAGTGAGTATGTTATTGCAAGCATATTAATGGTTAAAACTTACAAATTAAGATTGAAGTAGTTTCTTCTCAGTCTTCCATCTAAATTATATACACATCTGATTCTGTTAAAAATCTGGTTCTGTGAGGATCTAGTATTACATTTTATTTCGAAATTTTGATTATCTAATGTCTGGAGTGATTGATTTTTTAGATTTATAACTGTTTGCTATTATCTGTTACCATGTATTTATCATTTGCTACAAATAATGAATTTTGGTCTTGCTAAAGTGCCTTAAGGGCATGGTTAAGGAATTAATATATAGAAAGTTTTATTGAGAATCTTAGCATTCATGCATTCCTAAGTTTAAAAGCTACAATTTTCTTTAAGAACTTTCGAATTTTGATTCCATAACCAGTGCCCCAGTATCCTTAAAGGGCTGGTGACATTTGCACATCAATTTTAATTCCTTTGAATTTAAATCAAATTCACGGTTAAACTTATGCATCAAAGGATTTTCCTAGAAAATTTGTTCTCTTTATGTCTTAAATTTCCTTCTAGATATACATCTGATTTTGTTTACTCTTCATATACAGGTGTCAGTCGTGCTTATGCAGCACTATGAGCCACCGGTACTAGCATGCGCTCTTAATGAGGTCCTCAATAAAATTGCTGGAGGCGATCCATCCTCGATTCCTACGCTTTTGGTTCCTTTTTTGGTGGAATCATCCAAAGTTAAAGGGTACAGTAAATCTCTAAGATCAGATGAAAGTAGAGCCTTAACTTTTGGCATACAGATTGGTCACACTACAGACATAGTGCAGACCTTACTCAAGAAAACCCAGGAAACGCCATCTTCATTGCAGATTCAGCAAGAAAATTTTGCATGTTTTCTTCACTTTGTTCGTGTAATGAAGTTACCAACCTTTTTTCTAATTGGACAATCAAGTACCAAACAGCATGAGGTATTCATTTTCCTTACCACTTTTAAAGCACATGAATTAATTGGATTTCTAGAAAAATGCCAAATAGATTTTTGGCTTCCATTTTCTTCTGCAATAAATGGGTGTAAATTCCATAGCTAATTTTTGGTGGTTTCTGCTAGGCAATTTGTGAAATAGGAGAGATTTTGGCGAGCAGTACTGGTCTGCAGTTTTCAGAAGAAAAAGTGATTTGGAATCCAAAAAAAACATCAAGGGAGAGCAAGGAGCCATGGCGCGATTTATATGGTTGAGTCGTGAGTCGCTTACATGCAAACATGGAACTAGTTTTTTCACAGGTCTGATTCTCAGAACCATGGTCTTTCCAACTGTTTCCTTTTAACATGTTTATAAGAATTCTTTTGCCTTATTTTCTTTGTACCTCCCTCAAGCATCTTAGTCTCTCTCTTGTATTGTGTGCAGTGAGCTGAATACTGCTGGCATGGATGTAACTGCAAGTTCTTTGTATTGTATTTACTTTTCTAAAGGTTTGGCTGAATAGGTAGGTTTCGAACCATTAAGACATCCATCACATACTGTACTTCTTTGGTGCATTTACAACTTGTTAAAGGAGATAAAGATCAGAGCCACGAGTTAATTAAAATTGTTTTTGCAATAGTAACACCTCAGTCATGGGAGTTTGTACTTTTAAGGATCCTCAACTTTGGTAATGTGACGAGGAGAAATATTCTATTGCAATTATGAATGATTTCTAGGCAACATTTGGTTAGTTGGAGAAAATGGCATAAATTGTCGAATCTATGTCACAATGAACATTTTATTTTGGTCCTCACAATGAACATTAACGATCACATCGACAGCTTCGGCATTAGCTTTTTCCCCTTTAAAACATAATCAGCATGAATTCCAAGGATTTGGATTTGATGTAATAAATGTGTGATGTGGTACTGCGTCGTGAATGTTTGATCTAAATAAAGCCAAAATTGATTAATTGTGTAAACCAGACTTTATAATATGAAAAACAACCGATTTAAAATAACGGTCCAGATTGATTACAACGAGAAAATGGGTGTTGTAGTAACTTCAGCAGATCTCAGTCCGAATACAAGCTGAACCTCATGGGATGATGATGTTCCAGATAAATAATTCAAGTATGTGCGATTACAATATATTCTTATGGATTCTGTTCAGTTTCTCCATAGATTATATCATCAATAGTCAGGGCCACGATTATTGATGATAAATCAAGAAAATCTGAACCACGATTAGAGATGGTATTGGTCGTTTTATTATTATATGCATATCTTATATCAGCTTCAGTATCAGAAGGGTAATTCTGTCAATGGATTTGGGAGCTCTTTTTTTCTTTTTGACAAAACAAAGACCCCTATAGTAGTATTTGGTTTGAAAAGGTATACTGTTTAGTTTTAATTTATTTTCTTTTAATTATAGATGATAGTCAAACGCTGAATTGAAAGGTTATCTTTGTTATGCGACAGCTTTCAACCACTCCAATAAGGTATGATCCTCACAGTTTGTAGCAATCAGAAAAGAAATTGCCACAATTTGTTCGATGAATTCTCCAGGTCAATATTCAGCCAAAACTATTGTAATGTGCCATTCAAGTAACACTCTTCGTGATAAAATAAAAACTAGTAAGTCCCTAGTAGTTGAAGTCCAACAACACGCAAGGTGCATGAAATGTCATAGAGAATGCATGATTCCAGTTCTGGTCAGGTTCATCCTCAACATTGGAGATTCACTATAAAAATGTCTATGCTGCATAACTCAGTCATGGTTGTGATTTCAAGATTCAAAATATACAATGTAGTGAAGTTAGATCTGCAAATTACTTACAATCTGTGAGGCAAAAGAGCATTTGAAATCAAACTGCATTAACAATTGGTGGAGACCAGAAGTTACCTATGAATTCAGCAAATAAAATAACACAGAAATAAAAAAAATTAAAAATTCAATTGTTATATTGTATATAACTTATTCAAATTCTAATTGTGACGTGTTGAATTGAAACTGCAGAGCCCTCCATTGTCATTTCAAAATGACAAACTACTCAATAAAATCCAGTCAAAATATATGTGAAGTTGGGCGGCTAAATTCAATTTAAACAATTCAAGTGACAACCAAACATTGCATATAGTACTTTGATCAAGTGGAAATATGAGGAGTCAATACTTGAGAATGAACCTCTTTATCAGTCGTTTGTAGATTTTTGCAATGACCGAAAATGGGGAGAGAAGATAATAGACGTGTATAAGCAAACAGGAGTAAAATCCTACCTCTATTTAAGCTTCACTATGAAGGTTGCCTCAGATATGTTCCCTAACAAGAACAAAACTCAGTTTGCTTGATTTGTAAGGAAAGAATAGTTTGAACCTAAGTAACCTACTATGTAAAGAACTTGCAAGGGAAAAACATTCACATCAGTTCTGCAATAACCAGACTATCTTAGTCATGAAAGCAAGTAGTTACACAAATAAGCTAACATGCTCAAGACTTAATAATTCTTAATATACATTTCATCTGATCATGGCAGCTGATGAATTCTTCAGGCCTTATCATGGTGATCTCTCTTACCAAACAACAAAAGATTATTAGATGCTGCTTCAAGCTTCAAATACAGTCAGTTCCCGAGTGAGAGAAAAATAATCAATCTTAGCTATTCACAATAACACCATAGAATCTTTGAATAATCAACATGAAGCAAGTAATTCCACTAGTTAACGTGCTACCTCAACATTGCCAAAAGGGAAAATATGTCGTAAGCCATAACTTCCAATAATATGCCAATTTCTATTATCACACTGCCTCCCGCATGCTAGATTACTGCTTTTGCAGCTGCATTGTGATGATAGCTAACTATTGTAGCCACATTTCTAGCATGCAATTTTAAGAGTCATAATGTAACTGCAACAATGACCTAACAAAAGTCATAATCTAATTGCAACTAACTATGACCACAGTTTAAAACATTGGTCATCAAACAGCCTCCCCCATGCTAGAAACACTATTTTCCTCAAAAACGTTAACATGAGAACCCTTTTGATTTTCACCATCTATCCAGCTCTTACCAGGCAACTTCTTAACCCCTCTATCTTCCATCAACTTTCTGATCTCTACGGCGTCATCCCACCGGCCAACTGCTCTATAAATGTTACCAAGCAGAACATAACTCAAATGGAAGTCAGGCTCCAATTCAATCATCTTCTTCGCAATGCGCTCGGCAGTTACATAGTCATTGCATTTAGTACAAGCTCCAAGAAGAGCTGCCCAAAGCGATTTATCATATTGGCAATCTGCATTCTCCAACAAACTCTCAGCCTCCTCTATAAACTCGGCACGTCCTAAAAGATCAATCATGCAATTATAGTGTTCGACAATGGGCTTAATTCCATATTCCCCCATCAAAGCAAAATACCTTCTACCTTCATCGACCAAACCTGCATGACTACAAGCAAAGAGAACCGCAACCAAAGTGATGCAATCAGGCTTAATCCCTTCCTTAATCATATCCTCAAACAACGCCAACGCCTCAACCCCTCTTCCATTCTGCGCAAACCCACTAATCATTGAGTTCCATGTGATCAAATTCCTAACCTCCATACTCACAAACACCCTACCCGCAAGATCAACAGTTCCACATTTAGCATACAAATCAACTAATGCAGACTCAATTATAACATCTTTCCAACCACCTTTCCTCACATACCGACAATGAAGCTCCTTCCCTTGATTCACCACAGCCAACCCCGAACACGCACGAAGAACAATCCCAAATGCATAAAAATCCACATGCCCTCTCTCCCTAACAAGATCAAGCACATTCCCATATTCCTTATTTTGACAATACACACCAAGCATTGCAGTCAAGGACACAGAATTGTTCTCACTCAACCTATCAAACACAATCCTAGAATTTCTAACATCACCACATTTTCCATACATATCCAACAAACTACTCTGAACAACAACATTTCCACAAAACCCTAAACCAACAAGTTTACCATGAACCTCCTTACCTTGTCTCAACAACCCTAAATTAGCACAAGCAGACAACAACGTCCCAAAAGTGAAACCATCAGGAACCAAACCACAAACCCTATGCATAACGAGAAACGACTCCAAAGCCTCTTTAAACATATCATTTCGCGTAAACGAAGATATAATCGAAGTCCAACACACCAAATCATCTCGTTCAGGCATTTCATCAAACACTTTCCGAGCATCCTCCACTGCACGATTCCAGCCATACATATCAATCAACGAACAAGAAACAACATGGTTGGAATCAAACCCACGTGTTATAACAATGGCGTGAAAGGTTTTACCGAGGTTTAAGTCACCGGTTTCGGAACAGGCTTTGATAACGGAAGATAAAGTGAATGCATTAGGCTGAATGGGAAAGGCCAACATTTGATTAAAAAGAGAGAGGGAATGACGTGGCAGGCCGGCGCGGGTGTAACCGGAAATGAGAGAAGTCCATGAGATGACGTCTTTGATTGAAAGTGAGTCGAAGAGTTTACGGGCCTGGGATAAGTGTGGGCCTGGGCTTAATTTGAAGTAGAGAGTGAGGAGACTGTTGCCGACGAAGCGGTCGGAGTGGAGACCGGATTTGATGACGTGGGCGTGGACGGAGGTGCCGTGGAGGAATGAGGAGGTTTTGACGCAGGTTTGGAGGAGGGAAGCGTAAATGACGGGTTTGAGAGAGAGTGGTGGTTGGGAAGTGTTGAGAAGGTGGATGGATTCGGAGAGTGCCCCATTTTTTAAGAGTTGTAGGATTTGGGAGGAAACGGGGAGGAGAATCTGCTCTGATTTCAAGTGGAGACCGTGGAGGTGCTGTACCTTCTTCATCAAATTCTCCACAACACGAACAAATTGCAGGATTATTTGAGTTGGCTTATTTATTCACACCTCGTGGAATGTTGAGGATTATTATGATACAATTTTAAAAACAAATTTTAACACATGTACAATGAAAAATAATAATATTGAAAACTACTTTGCAACAAATGAAGCTTTTCCACAATAACATAGATCTACTTCTTCTTTAATTTTTTTTTCCTTCAACCTTTTCTTGATTCCCAAAATACCTTGAATTTGAACAAAATATGCTTAATAATCCATCATACCATAATCTAAAAGTAAACTGGAGGCAAACTCCACTTTGGGAATTACGATTGAGTCTATACCTCGAGTTCACCATGTATTGTTAACATGATTTAATTGATTGGTTTTTGGGTGCTTTTTTGGCAACAATGTAAAACTGGTACATTTTGTATTTGCATTCATATAGTAAAAAAAACTGATGTTGGAATTGAAGCTTTTTCATCTTTCCTTTTCTCTTCAAATCATATATGGTAAAATCAAAAGATCGAATTTTGGTCTAAAGACTTATGCTTATAGGAACATGAAGAGATCATTTTCCGTTTTAAGTTTGCCAAACTCACGACAAAGATGTAATCCGTGTAGAAAAAATAATATTTTATGAATAGTATTGGTTGATATTCTATTTGAAAGATGTGTGAAGTGTCATAAATTAAAATAGAATATCAACCAAAAAATGCCTCTGCCTATTAGAATCGAATTTGAGGACAAAAATTAGGGTATTAGAAAAAATTAAAAGAAAGGAGGAGAAGAGGAAGGCAACAAAAACCATAGAGAGAGAAATAGATCATATATTTTAATTTAGTCTTTGGCATTATCATGACATAACAATTCAGTCAACCTGACACAATATCATAATTAACTATGTTAACAAACAGATAATGACAAAAAGATCAAATTGATTAACATTTTAAAAAGTTATGGACTATTTTAAAAATTCAATAAAATTGAAGATTAGATTGATATAAATTTACAATTTCAAATACTAAATTAGATATTTAGTCTATATCTTTATTTTATTTTATCTATAACATATCTTTACCGTCAAACTAGCTCTAAGAGAATAATACGACATAATAGAATAAAGATATAGTAGTTTCCTATCCTATATTCTATATTTGATATACATCTCAACAAAAGCTAGATAACATTTATTTTTTGATTAAAGATAACCTATATTATTCTGTAATATATTTTAGATAAATTAAATAATTATATGGTATATATTTATTATATATGTTAACGAGAACAGTATCCTTATGCCATAATTAAATTATTATTTAGAAAAAAATTCATGTTTTCATCTACATGTTTAAATTCTTCTATTGCCATATTTTCTGCATATTGCGTTTCTCGTTACTGTTGCTGCTGCGTTCTGATTATGTTAATGCATATTCACTGACGGGCCCTGGTTTATGCTTTTAGTTTTGGTGTCATTCTGTGTTTTTATGTTTCTCTACTAAGTGTGCGGTTCTGGTTATTGTTTTGGACTTGGTCTGCTGCTGTTTTTTTAGTTTCATTTTTGCAAGGGTATTATAATTCTTGAGGGTTTTCCTAAATGTGCTTGTAATTCACAAGTATCAAATTACAACAAAATCTTGTACAAGAAAGTTCAACAAAATTAGTGGGATTTTTTCATCACAAATAACACATTTTCTATTTCTTTCATCTTTTTCCCTCTGTATTTAAATATTATTTATTTTATTTTCAGTACATTTTAGATACATTACTTTCACATCCTTGGAAAATTTCAAACCACGATCATGGTTTTTCTAAGCCTAACCTATGGAGTAATGTGAGTCATTGAAAATCTATGTCAACAATTGCTTCCTGCAGAAATCAAGTGCAATGATCAGTTATCTACATCAAACAAGTAAAGCAAAATAAGCTAAAAAGAAGTACAACAAATACTCAGAAGAGAGATTGTTGCCACCTCTATGTTTTAAGTATACTGGACCAAATTTGTTTCAAAGAGCTAATAAGTTTTGTATGGCCAAAAAAATGTCCCTCCGTGATTCTTTCGGCGGTAGGTCCCATTTCATTAACGAATTTGACAGATTCCGAAAGTCTATTGAGAAGATTCATCAATGCAATTACTTCATTCCTTTGTAGCTGCAGCTGAAAGACCATGAAGTGCAACATTAATTCCTTTAGCAAACAGGAATAAACATACATGCAACGTTTGAATTACTACTATAAAATCAATTGTTTTTCTGTTACATAAATCTGCATTAGATTTTGTAAAGACTATATAAAAGACCCTCGACCTGGGGAACTTTGTGATATTGTGACGTTGTCAAACAGGAAAATTTAACTACATATGATGCAGATACTAGCCACAGAAAGTACAGCAAACTTCCCAATTATATAAGCGATAAAAAACAGTTTCAGTGCATCGATAGGTGAACGGAATTAGGAAGATTTAAATGGAAATTAGTAGAATACATTTAAAAATGTACTTACTGTTTGAACCAAGTTTTCTTGACCATTGTCAGAGAAGAGAATCTTCAATGCAGTTCCAAGACCAAGAACCTGAAGCTTTCCCCATAATCGACACTTCTCACATCCTACACAATCCATCAAGGCACTACAGACCACAAAAATTATTCCATCGCCAAATGAGTCAAATGAATATAAGTATGCAGATTGAATCATTAATACAACAAAGCGGATACAATGAGTGTTTGTTTATAGTACAAAAATCAGTAGTACCTAATGTTTCTGAATTGATGTTGAATTTTTTGTTTTAGCTCAGGTCCACTTTTGCCTCTCCATAACTTAGCTTCATCAAATGGCACTGGACATGCAGCTTGAAGCTTTGAATTGTAAAGTAACTGTTTGATAAAGGATTGTGTTTTAAGGTCCTCATTATGGCTACCCGTATTGTACTCGGCCTGCTCGAGATAATCTGCAGCCTAAAGTGAAATGTAGATTGCATCAAAAACATTTTTAACAGGTAGATCTAAAAGAAGAAGAAAAAAATGTCAACATCTGTCAATTAAAATCAGGACAATCTATACTCACTTTGGTTACTGCTCGCAGGACAAAGAGAAAGGTGAAATACAAATTTCTGACACGATCGGGGTATTGTAGGACTCGATCATACATCAGAGTAAGATTTTGGCCCCACTAGAATAATAAAAAGGCAGGAAAGAAGTTAGCATATAATAGATTTTTCTGAAGTCAAAATGCATTGCATTAGAGTAACAATTTATAATGTTGCGAGGTTATTTTAGTGCATAAAAAACCATTATACCAAAAGAAAATTCAATAACAGAAGGATACCTACATGCTTAAATATGCAATACTGTATTGATTCCACAAAAGCAATGAAAATATTTTTACGAAACATAAAGTTAGCTACTTCTGAGAAGAGGAACACACGATTTACCATATTTGTAGCTTCATCAAGTAAGTAATCAGAAGCTATATGTACTGATATGGAGGAGTGAAGACCTGATATCAATTTATACAATATCTTTTCCTCTTGGCATGATTCTTGCGACAGATCTACAAAAGGCAAACCTTTTATGATTACAAAATATGCAAACCAAGATAATTTGGAGGGTTTAACATAATGCTCCTGACATCAGTGAGACATACATAGGTATAATAGAGTACATTATCAGTTTCAAGGTAACTTTATTCAAGAAATAAATGATAAGAACAAACTAATATTCTCTCCACAAGTGACAAACTAAATATTAGATTGTTGAAAAAAAGCAAGATTTACAGGGCTGTCTATGTTTGATAACATGAAATTATAATCCATCTACTTGAAATAAAATCACATTTTTTCATTTACAAATTATGAAGCAATTTTAGTGATTTGCGGCGTCAACACCAACACTTCAAATTGAAGGCGAGTATGGTGTCTAGCATGTGTTAGTGTCGGAACACTGACACAACACAACATATGTAGTGACATTCAATTTTTTCCACTTAATAAATTATTATCGGCATCAAGGTGTCAGTGTCAGTGTCATGTCATGTCAGGTATTTGTGTTTGTGTCAATGCGTATATGCTCTCCATAGAAAACTTACATTTGGGGCAGTTCTCGGAGTACACAGCATCCCATATCCTTCTTGCAGATGGACCAGTGTAACCAGTATATCTTTCAGGATTCAGTAGAAGATTAACATATGTCATCTCATCTGCAAATGCAACCATTTCAACAATTATTTTCTTGGAAAGAAGTTTGAAACATTATAAAGTTATTTAATACTGCTACCTGTTTAAAAGTTAAAAGCTTTTACCAAAAGTGCAACAAAGCTTATTACTAAAATGATTTGCCATCTTGCTTTCTAATAACGAAAAAGTTTCCTCAAATGGGATCCAGTTAAAACTCACTCGTAAAACCAAGACAAACTAATTGGATGTCACCCAAAATATATTTATTTCACGGTTACTATGATATACTACAGCTATAAACAAAAATATTCACATGTGAGCTAGTATACAAAGTAGTGCACCATTGTCAGTCTCGTCGTCATTCGTCCATGGATTGTCTATCTCTGTCCATCCTCTGAAAGCTTTATTATCCAAAGTACGATCAACAGCTGCCTCAGGTTTTCCTTCTTGACAAACAGGATCATTCAATGGAAGTCGATTGGGCTTCTTAAATGATTCCGGGAACTCATTTTCCGAGCATTCACATACACTACAGTCCCGCAACCGGCACATACCATCATCAGGCCAAAAAGGGCAGTCGCACCATAGCTTGACCTACAGCAAATTTCATCTACTAATCTTTAGCATAGAAGAATCACATGAGGATTGACAAAAGGGGAAAATAAGAAGCAATTCAGTAATTAATAACATAGAGTGCATTGAGAGAATTTTTTATTAATTTTATTTTGATATAATATAACAGCTGAATAATATCAAAGGTAAGCACTTGTTGAAGCAAGATATCACAGGTTAAATTCACCCATAAGTTCAAACTTCGTATACCAATTTAATTAGTATATTCATCATCTTAATTGCATACCAAACTACCAATAGAGGTGCAACAGAATCTATTCTTGTTAATTCGTATTTACCGAACAAAGTGATTCCGTTAAGAATCTCAGTCTTAGTTTGGTGGTTGACTCAAAACCGGCAACCAACTAAGGACAACCCGATAAAGAGAGGGTCAGCATGTCGACGTCAAATCTTTGTGTGGGTGGGTGTGGAGTGAAGTGCTGAAGTGGCTGGGGTTATGGATTGCCTTGGCTGAACGAGGAGGTGAACATTTGATTCAATTGGAAGACTAGAAATAACATGATATTTTCAGATAAAGGATTTCAATGGGGAAAAGGTTGCGGACGATGTAAAATCCATCATTCTGGTTAGAGTAGTTTGAGATGAAAACACAATGTTCAGTTGAAAACGCAAATGGAAGCACATTGACTTGACTCTAATGCTTTAACGTGTTTTTACAACATGTGGAGTTCTCTCAAATTTCTAACATTGTTGATCAAGTCAAAATTTAAATAGTTGAGTGATGAATAAAATCTATAAAAGAAATCAATCAATAAACAAGTTGAAACTTAGAATTCTATTCCAAACTATTTTTCTAGAAAGGCCTCTCTTAACTCCAATCCTAAATTGTGATGTTGGTATGAATCGGATGCTAGTAATTGTTACCGGTCATTTAAGGCATAGGAAAAACCAATGCTAGTAAATTTGAGATAGAAGATACAATTGAAAACCTAATGGTTTAGTGCATGTGTAATTTCACTGTAGAATATGTACGATGAGCCACCGTGATTTTGTCAATCCCACCGCAAAACCAAATATACACTTTGTTGGTTCTACATATACACTTAATTGGTTCTCATTGATCGGAAAGTAATTATAAGCATCACATAGACTAATAGACATAAGAAGTGACAATAAGCAAACCTTAAAATACCGAAAGAATGGGGTTTTCACAAGCTCTTGGAGAGACGGATACAACACTTCCTTGTTAAGATTGTCCACAGTTTCATAATCACAACAACAATCCTCCACCATACCACTATACTTCGGTGTACCCTGCAGCAAACATAAAATAAAGTTTTATCATAATAAATTTTTAGCCGCACAGCACAAAAAACAATGTATGCAAAAGACATCATCTCTGGATTTACACTGAAAACAAACACATTAATTTCATGTATTCAATGCAGAATTCAAAGCAAGAACTTTACATTACAACAATATTTAGCACTGACAATTCATATTGAAACCATGTTTCGTGTCAGTGTCAAACCAACACGTGTAGTTAATTTTCAACAATTCTATTTTCTAAATTATTACGAGTGTCTACGTGTGAGTGTTAATGTGTGTGGCGGTGCTTCATAAGACGATAAATCATCAAAGGAAGACATCCTCTCCTTTAAATTATTATAAGCAAGATTAACAATTTACATCAGATTTCAATGTGTTAAAAACAAACAATCATAAACTACACAATGCATTGAGATTCGTGATTCAACAATTGAAGTTAAAACACAAAAACACAAGAACATGGTGTGCACGGATCTGAAGAGTGGAGTGAGATTAAATACCAGTGCACACTGACATGCTTTGTTAATAACTCCAAAGAGAGAAATTTTGGAAGAAGTATTGGGAGACATTGCAATTGCAACAAAAGCAGCAATAAGAGGAACCACCACCCAAACCCATTTGGTTCCCAAACCCCTCTTTTTCTTATCACACTCCTTATTCACCATGACCCTTTTGGATAAAAACAAAAACCCACTAACAGAAATGCAAAAAGACAAGATTTTTGGTGTTCTTTGATTGATCTGAGGAGGAAATTGGTGAGGGGGTTAAGAAAATGGGGAAAAGAGTTTAGGAAGGTTTTTGCGTCTTTATTTCTTTTCTGACAAGTCAATGTTTTTAGAAATAAAAAATAAAACTAAAATTATGATGGGCGTTGTTGATGGTTTTATTGTTTACTTTTGGTTTGTATGAAAATTCTACAAATCTACTAATAAAAGTTAATTATTATTATTATATATTTTTTAAAATTTGTATTTCTTTTTTATTTTATTCATTTTCAATTCTTACCGTTTGTAAAATTTAATACCTTTGACTTTTTTTATAATTAAAACAATAGTTTTATAATTTAATGGAATTGGAACTTAAAGTACGATTAAAAATAAAATTTGAGTCAATTGTGGTCGGCTCGTATTGTTGGACCTTCCATTTAATATGGGTTGACTTGGTTTTAACTTTAGAATTATGCCATTAATATGGTTATGTTCGCAAGTCTATTGTAAATTATGAATGGAGTTGATGGTTTTATGTAATTTTGTGTCTCTCATATTCATTTTTCTAAATTATTTTTAGGATTTTTTTATTATAGTCAATATTATTTGATTTTGAGATATATTGTGTAAAATGTAAATTCGTTTTTCAATCGAAATTTGAATCGTGATTCGCATACCGTAAAAGATAAGTTTTTATATTATATTCAACTCATTGATATCTAAAATTTTATTTAATATATTTAACCAAATTTCTTATCTAAATACTTTATGTAGTAGATTGGTAAGCATTCCAAATTAGACACAAATCATATTGACCAAATAAATGCAAAACTTAATTAAAAAACTTTCTTTTGAGTTTTGACTATATATTTAATTTAAAACTTAAAAACTAGGAA
>JBBPBT010000460.1:369133-397095 GCA_037974875.1 Cicer bijugum | reverse complement strand
TTATTATGATTTTTTTGTCGTTAACTTTTAATTAAAAAATCATAATAAGGGATCAAAACTTTCAGATTTTAAATTGGTAAAAAATAAGAAAACTAAAAAAAATTCGCCTCCTATTTTTATTATTAAGAAAAATGGTACATTTTTTTTATACTTATTTTAAGAAAAAGCAACACTTTCCAAAATATGTTAATTATTAGTATTCTTTTTATAGTTTTATTTAATGTGAAATGTATGTTTACTATAAAGTGATATAATAGAAATTAAACATTTAATAGTAACGGTATAATTGAAATAACATCACAAATTAATAGCATTAATAAGTTTTTATTTTCTTTTATTTTTTATAGATTCCTTCACTAGAACTAATCACATTTGAGATGTACTCGATTTCACCACATTAAGAGATTTTTCACTCAACCTCCATTTTTTGTAATTTTTTTTTGCAAGGAACTAATTCAATTTTGGACACCACTAATTTATTGAAAATGTTGGCCGAATTAGATGAACTAGTCATATTATAGTCTACTATATGGCCAGACCATCAAGATAATTTAATACGGTTGCTGTCCGATTAGGTAGGAGTTGGTCTTTTGAGTTAAATTCTAAATATTTGTTTCATTTGTTTTAATATCATAGTACCTTTTAAATACTTTTTATCTATTAATTATAATTTTTTAATTTGGCAGAAGGGAAAAGATTAAATAGAGGTAAGTTTACAAAATAAATAAAAAGTAATACTTAATAAGAAAAAATAAAAAATAATTAACCTTCTTTATCATGTACAAGGTTACACGTTAGAAAAAACAATTGGCGACCATTATATATCTCGAAAGAAAGTTTAGTTAAATACTACATCTTTTTAGGTTATGTTTCTGCTCAAGTGTTAAACAAAATATTGTAGGGAATTTGTCTTAACTTTCCAACATCATCAAGAACGTGTCGATTAAACATTATTGGCAGAAAATGCGGAATTCTATCGTTTATGCTTATTATTTTTTATTGATAGAGATTCGGTTTTTGCCTATCTAGTTCAACCTAACTGATATGAAGCTATATTTAAACATCTTTTAAAATTCTTTGGCCATTTTATTTGAAAATCTAAGGTTGCTTTCAACTGTTAAGAACTACGGTACATCTTATTTCCTTGTCGATTATCTAAATTTGATTTCGTTTATCCCAATCCTTGCACTGTGAGTCAGTGGAATAGTTGAGATCTTTGAGTAAGGTAGGTTTTGGCCTTGACTGCAATTGGGAGTATCCCAATTCTCTTACCGATGTTTCATCATTGAAACACCATGATAATTCTTCGTGATGTTTTCAAATCAATAAATTAATCCATATCACGTAAACAAGGTTATTAACACTAACTTCTCATTAACATGATACAATCTGCTTGTATTGCATTTGCAAAATCAATTTTTTGAATCAATAAAACAATTATGTCCCGCTCAAAAATTAAAAAATTTTGCTTAACGATATCAGTTCAGAATGGAACTTCAACTTTGCTATTTATCAAATTCGCTTGGAGAATTCAATTTCATTTACAGAATTCAAGTCAGTAACTATGCTAATGTTTGACTCTAGAAGAAATAGATAGTTCTAATAATCATGTTAGCGAAAGTGATTAAAGGTTATCACAAACTGAAAACTTTATAAATGTCTAAGTTGGTTGGAGGTTTGTTACTTCTTTCCCCTCTAAAGAAATGTTGCCCTCAAAATTCGAGGACTTACATATTGAAAAAGGTAAGGGTATTTGGTTGTCATGTCCAATTGGCCTCTTCAAAAGAATATCCTCCACAAATAACCTTCATTAAGGGAGTGGTTTTATTCCTCAAGTTCTTCAAACTTCGGTCATCAATTTGAATAAGTACAAGATTGAAAGTACGGTTTGGTTTCAACTAAATAAACTAATGACTTAGAGTTTGGTAAGGATTGGGAACTTAAACTTTGAGTTGCGACACATGGAACATATTATGTAGTTAAGAAAATAGAGGCAGTAAATATAAATGGTAGGCCATAAGATCTACTCATTGAACAATTCCAAAAGGGCCAATGAATCGAAGACGGAGTTTCTTGACTTTCAACACTGGCAGTGGGGGTAACTTTAAGAAATACATGGTCACCTTCTTCAAACACTAATGGTCTTCATCGATTGTTGCCATAACTTTACTGCGAACTTTGAACTAATTTCAACTTATCACAGGACGGTCTAAATCTTTCCAATGGTTTCTTGAATGATCTCAAGTCCTAAGATTCCTTTGTCTCCTATCTCAGACTAACATAAGATAGTAATTAATGAATATATAATTATGAGAATAATGTTTATAATACTTACTTGATATTCTTGTTGACAATTGTTGATGATGTGCATGTATGTCTTATGTGATAAATGTCAATTGCTCATGGTGATATTCATTAATCTATTATGACGCATTTAGTCGCATATATGGACTTAGCGATGCTAAATGGTCCTCAGTAGTATATATGGACCGAGAGACCTCTAACAATGTTGTTGACGATGTTGTTTATGTCCTACTTGTGTATGTTTCATCTATATAAATAAGATATGTTTAAAGGTTGTTATGTGATAGAATCGAAGATCGACGATCGAAGAGATATCGGGGTATCTTCAATAGAAAGGTTTTCCATGAAAGCAATCGGCACCGTTGAGGCGTTCCACCACACAAACTAGGTTACCCTATTTTGACACTCTGGTTCATGGAGTAGTAGATGACTTATCTACTAGTATCAACCTCAGTGTTAGTTTGACTCATGTATCAAAGTTAGTTGTTGATTGAAGGTACAAACACGAGAAGGGGTTGAATTGTGTTTGCTAAAATTGATAACTTTTTGAAAATTTATATTTAAATAAAAAAAAACTAGTTCAATTTTGGTGACTTACTTGGTGTAGAAGTAATCAGATTCAGAGCCAATAAGCAATAAAAGCATAAATAATTTGACATGTAGATTTATCCTAGTTCACCACTAACTTGGCTATGTTTAGTCCCCTTATTCAGAAGACTTTAATCCACTAATTCAAATACCTTGAATTACAAAGCACATGACCCTCCAAGTCAGTCTTCCCAAACAGCCTGACAACTCTAGACTTTTGAAGAACTAACCACTTTGACCCTACAAATCAAGTTTTCTCCTAACAACCAAGCAACCCCAGATTTAAGAAGGAACTAAATCATTATCGAGTTTGATACAAAAGATTGAAACTTGAGTTGTTGCTTATAATAAAGCTGATAATAATAGCAACTCTCACACTCTAAGAAAAGAACACTCAAAATATTTTTAACTTGAATAAGTGGTTCTCTCTTTGAACTCTAAGACTACTCTTTTCTATTTTTCGACGATTTTACTCTTTAGCCTTAAGTATCTATTTATAATTAAAATTTAGGCTTCAATTTAGTCCTTGTTTAATTATGAATTGTATTTTATTCAGATTGTGTTTATAAATTCTTCAAATTGATTCAATTCCTTTTTGTTTAGATTGAGATTATAAATTCTTCAGATTGATTTTGTTTGTATTTTATGCATATTGCATTTGTAAATTCTTCAGATTGATTATACTCATATTTTATTGTAGATAAATCTTGATTAAATCTTCTACAAATCTTGATCATATCTTCTTACATACTCTTTGAAGTCCAATATATTATTCTCATAAAATATTTTTGTTATCATAAAAACTCTAAGTATAAAATGAATTTGATTCCAACAATTGATTAGGTTGCACTGCTTCCTAAGTGATATATGCATTGTAGTTAGGTCATTAACACACGAGCCATATGTGTGATCCTTTATAACGTTGATGAGATGTCATATGTTTATATGATGATGAAATAAATGATAAGCAAAAGACAAACTAATAAAGCAATAATTGTTGTTAAGTGAGATTATTTGAATGTATGTTGTGCTTGTTCTATTTTAGGTATATGTTTGAATTATAATTCTTACCAAACAACCAACATTTTAGGTGTTAAAGGTAAATGGAGTCTTGTTAAAGGTTCTCACGATGTGACAACGACGATTAAGGACTGGAATCTCAACATGCCTATTATAGTTCCTCATCATATGTCATTTGCAAAGTCTTTTGACTCATTAATTTATTATTTTGATTAATTTGCTATTGAACTTAGAATTGTATTGAATAAATTGACGTTTTTATAATTCTTGAATTCAATAAGGTGTTTTTGTTTTCATTTCCTATATCAGCCCAACTTTTTTGTAATTTTATTTATTTTTCATGATTTTAGTGTAATGTTGAGTTTTGATAAGAAATCAACATGATCTATGTGGAGTATTGTAATCTATTTGAGTTTCTCTATTTGATTAAACTGATTCAAAATTGATAATTTACTTAGAGTAAAAGCAACAATAAAACTAAGGAGTGCATGAATAAACTGACACAATTAATTTTTCCTAGTTCACCACTACTTCGACTACATTCAATCTCTTCACTCAAAAGGATTTAATCCACTAATTCAACTACTTGGATTACAAAGCATCTAAACCTTCAAGCTATGTTTCTCAAATAGCCTAACAATCCCACACTTTTGAGGAACACCCACACCTTGACTCTACCAGCCAAGTCTTCTCCATACAATCTGACAATCCTAAATTGTTGAAGGCACAATAACACCATTATCGGGTTTGAATATAAAGGTTTATAACATGAGTAGTTTCTTCTAACAAAATCGTTATAACAATGACAATCACACTTTAAGAAAATCACTTAGAAAATATTTCTCATTCGAACAAGTGTTTCGCTCTTTAAACTCTAAGATGAATTTGAAATTTGAGCTTGAGTTCTTCTACTCTATTCTGACTTTTTGATGATCTTCAATTTAGTCTTTATTTAACTATGAATTGCATCTTCATTCCTATATTGGTCAACAATGATCTTTTTTAAAAATAATTCTAAACAAGATGTTTTTTGATAATATGTATTTTAGCCAATTCTTTATTTATGAATCTAATATGAGCAGTTCTTTTAGATGGATTATGTTCTTATTTTGTTCAAATTGAGTTGTTAAATTCTTTAGATTGATATTGTTCGTATTTAGTTAAGATTGATTTTGTAAATTCTTCAAATTGATATTGTTTGTATTTTGTTAAGATTGTTTTCGCAAATTATTCAGATGAAACTTCATTTCTATTGCTTGCTTTGATATGGGCGGGAACATAGTGTTGGACAGGTTCTAGACCTTTCACAAGTAGGAATATGACTAAGTCCATTTTAGTATTTTGTCTTTTGTCTAAATCTGAATCATATCTTTGCAAATAATAATTGTATCTTCTTGTGAGTGTTTCTTTTTGTAAAAAATTCTTGATCATATCTTCTTGTAAATAACTCATATCTCTTGTAATGAATATCTTCTTGTAGATAAATCTTAATCAAATTTTCTTGTAAATAATTAATATCTTCTTGTGATAAATCTTCATCAAATTTTCTTGTAAACAATTCATATCTTTTTGTAGATAAATCTTGACCAAATCTTCTTTTAAAAAATCCATATCATCTTGTGGTAAATCTTGATCAAATCTTCTTGTAAATAATTCATATCTTCTTGCAGATAAATCTTGATCAAATCTTCTTGTAAATAATTCATATCTTCTTCAAATTTTGACCATATCTTCTATTTAACTTGGTCAAAGATTTTCTTCAAGTATAAATCTGAATAAAATCTTATTTTAGATTGTCTTCAAAAACAAGAATATTCTTTCATACTATGTGAAGTCAACTATATTGTGATTATAAAATATGTTTGTTAACATTTAAACTCTAAGTGTAAAACCAACTTGATTTCAACAATCTTCCCCTTTTTTTATGACGGCAAAATTGTATTTTTAATAACTTTTCTTTTAAAGATTTTGACTCCTCCTTCCTTAAGGCTCCCCCTAAATCTAAGTATTTTTTCTCTCCATATTATCAAATATTTTTCTCCCCCATTTGTCATCAGACAAAAAGACTTGAAAGTGAAACTTGTCGTTTTTTTTTAAGTTGGCTTTTTTAATAGAAGAGAAAATAACATAAATATAAAATATACAATTTATCCTAAGTATGAAACTAATATAATCTAAGGTTGACACAATATTAGTTAGGTAAAAGAATAAGGTTTAGATTTTTTTTGATGAAGTCAAACCTATTTTCAGTTCTAGTTTGGTGAATATGTCAGCTCATTGATGTTCGATGTCTACAAATTGGATATTAAGCGCACCTTTTTTAACAAAGTTTCTAATGAAATTGTGTTTCATTTCTATGTGTTTAGCTCTAGAAAGAAGTATAGAGTTTTTGGTTAGGCAAATGGCAGCACTGTTGCCACAATATATGAGAATATCAGTTTCTAGGATTTTGTAGTTTTTAGTTGATATTTCATCAAAAGTAGTTAAGAGTTACAACTAGTTACTAAAATGTACTCAACTTCAGCTATTGCTATGTCAATTGTGATTTGTTTTTTACTTGAGAAAAAGATTAAACTATCACCTAGAAATTTGTAGTTTCCAATTGTGGTCAAGAGTAACAACAACTTAATGTTAGGGATGAGCAGAACAAGATGAAACTATGATCAAACCCTCTTGTAATTTTTTTTTTTTATTGTTTGATTACTTTTAAATTGTTTTACAATTGGTACTTTGAAATCTGAGGGACTTTATGAATGTTTGAGATGGTGTATTCATGACTTTTTATTCTAGGAATGGATAGAGACACGTGAAACCAATTGAGATATATGCAGAGACAATAAATCAATATGAGAGTTCTTGTTTAATTATGCTTAGTTATGATCTTAAATTTAGTAAGGAATTATGAGTTATTTTAGGATTAAAAATTATGTCACTAAAGAATTAGAGGAAGAAATTTGTTACAACTTTGAGAATTTCAATAGGCATAGTAAAATCAATTGTTTGGAGTAGAAATCTAGTCAAACTCATCTTGATATTTTTCTTATTATAACATTCAATTCTTTTATTCTTGTAAGATTGAAAAAATTTGTTTAATTTTAGCAATTAAATGTAATTAAATTGTATAACTCAATACTTGAGTTCAATATTTCATACTATCATTTTATTGTTATTTGCAATAACTCAATACAATTGCTAACCCTCTTTTCGTACATTAGACTCTAACCAATTGACGTATAGTTTGAGGCATTTTGTAGAAAGATATAATATTTTTTACTCATACTTTTTCCAAAAGGAAGACTAATATATAGTTTGTAAAACGCTAATAAATAAGTTTTATATTTTACAAACTTAAGTTTCACAGTTAAGAGATGTTATATTATACTTGTCCACTATATAATAATTCTTACTTTTTTTACTTATTTTTGAAATTTGTCTTTATTTCATCTTTTCTGCTCTACCAAATTAATAAGTAAAATGTATTTAAAAGGTAAAATAATTATTCTCTCCGTTCTTAATTATAATTTTTGTTATGTTTTTATTTTCCTTTAATATAATACTTTTCACAAAAGTTAATATGTTTTAATGATTTATTTATAAAAATATCTATATATAATATATATGTTTTTCTCTGTTGTTATATCAATAATTGTATGGGTAATAGCTGTAATTTTTGCTAAAGATTCGTGTAATAAGGGACAAAGGAAGTAGTCTTGTAAATGCATCTTATAGGGTAGTTGTAGAGACATTTGAAATTCTAGGACAAAGATTCAAACTCGAGATAATATATTCTATACATATAATGTGTGCCAATTTCATTGTTAAACATTTTACATCAATAATTTTTTATTCAAGCATTGATGCAGACGCATATAAAAACATAACAAATTTTGGGGCAAAAATGGTAAATCTCAATACCACAATTTAAAAATTATATAAAAATAAAGAAAACAACTTACATGGATTAATGTCCCTTCACTTTGAATAAATGACAAAAAAATAATTCCACCTTTAAGAGTCTCTTAAGGTTGATTACAAAGAAGATAAAATAAATAAATAAATCAAACAATGGGACATAAATAATGTAATTAGAAAATGGACTTTGAAATTGTTTCTTAAAACAAATGGATTTTGAGTAGGTTTTATGGACGCGATGAATTATTTTCTTTTACGCCGACATATCAATCTCGCTTCTATTTTTAAAAGAAAAAATGTTGAGTTTTTTTTCTTAATGTTAATAACATTTTAGAATTAGTCCCCAACACCAAACCTCCATCCACTTTTTCATAAATAAATTATAGTATTAGTTCTATTATAATGAATGCTTTTTCCATAAAAAAGAAAGGAATAATTTTATTATTTTGTGGATTTTCTTATATAGAAAGCTGTTACAACTTCCATGAATAAAAACCATTATATTTGAATTTAACTATCAATATTAATGACACATAAAGTTAGACCTTTAATTTCTTAAAAAAAAAATGTTTAGATCATTCATATACTTGAAAGTTATTGAATTTTTGTTCTATAAATAATTTTTTGTAGCAATGTAAAGATAAGCTTGAAGATCAAATTACAAAGATTATTCTCAATTCTATATATCTTTCTTCATTTTCTTTATACTAGTTTATAATATTTTTTAGTAATTTGGTTAATTTCATAACACATTATTGACATGTTATTCTATCGAATGAGTCATGGCTAACTTGCTTGGAGGTTATATTGCTAGACTTCATCCTGTACTTTTTTTTTTTTTTGACATATTCCTAGTCCTCATCTTCTTTTCAATATATTTGGACTAAAGTAGTTTCATAATCTTGTTACTATGTTTTTTCTCATGTCAATTATTTTTATTTTTGCATATAAATTTTTTTGAGAAATTTCTTTGCCTTGTACAATAAGCATATATTTTTTTTTAATTTATGAAATAATTTAATATTGAAGTATCCATGAGGAATTGTACAAAAAATTGCTTATCTATATCATTGTTTGAAGATTTTATTATAATCAAGTTAATTTGAAGAGCAATGATTCTTAATTTTAGTTTTGATAATAACAAAATATAAATGTGAACAATTTATACTTTAACCCGTTGTTTAAGTATGTAGATCCTCTTATGAAAATTTAGGGTTTTGTATTTATTGTCGTCCTAGTCAATGTTTTCTCATATATCATTATTTCAAGTGCATCATCTGATCAATCTACTACATATTTTAGCGTATTATCAAGGTTATCTGATGTTCCAATCAACACTTTGAGAAAAGTAAAATATCAATGTCAAAACAATGAAAGTATAAATTGTAACACCCCGATTTTCAAAACGACGGTGTATTTTTTTTTTCAAAAGAAATTAAAATGAAACAAGAATAAATAAGTAAAATACATTTGGATAATTATTTAAGTCAATATAATTTGTACGCAGCGGAATAATTTTTGAAATCTGAATCCAAAGTATTTACACAATAATAAGTGATACATGGAACTCGTCAAAATAAGATGTCATACTGACAATATGAGTAAAGATACAATCTTCCAATTTAAAATAAACGCAATTCAAAATAAAGACATATGTTCCCTCTATGTCAACCTAATCTGATCATTCTACCAAAAAGCTATATACCCTGAGTAATCTCCACGCGCCCAGTAGAATCCTCCTAACATAGCTCCAGTTAAGCATTCCCATCTACATTCCCATTTGTAGGGTACGAACCGGTAGGATTGTACTGGCTCTCATCTGAGGGCAAAGCCCAGATTTCCGCAATAGTTGTAAAGGGTCACCAACCGAAATTAACAGTTAACACATAACATTTAAGTTTTTAAATGCACAAAATAACCTTTCAACCTAGCATGCACCTTAAAAGGGTTTTCCATATGCTAAAAGTTCATATAATACTTGCCAAATAAAAATGAAATCAAAATAAAGTTCTCAATCCATCAAGTAATACATAACTGACCAAAACGTTGATAAATCAATTGAGCAATCGATTATCTAACTCAAAATAAGAATTTCTACTGAGCCAATCGATTTCCGAATCGATTTCCTGAAGATTTTTAGTGAAATTTGAACTCTGGGCTTAATTCAATCGATTGGGAAATCGATTGAATGAATAACTGAGCCCCTGTATTAATGCCAATCGATTTCCAAATCGATTTTGTCAGTTTTGCTGAGTTCATGTATGGCCAAATTGATTTCTTAAATGGTTTTGAAAAACATATTATAAAATCGATTTTGTCAAATTAGCGAAGTCCTTGTAACTCATCCAATCGATTGGGAAATCGATTTCCCTGCATATTCTTCCAAAAATACATAAACTAACTCAATCACATTCATACACAATTCCAAATCTTAACACTTAGCAATTCCCACACAATCGCCACGACATTATGAGCTTCGAAATCGTTTTGCAATCAAACATACTATCACACAACTCCAAAACATAACACTTAGCACTTATAACACAATCACTACAGCATCATGAGTTTCGAAATAGTTTTGTAATCAAATATGCTATCACACAATTCCAAAACATAACACTTAGCACTTATAACACAATCGCTACAACATCATGAGTTTCGAAATAGTTTTGCAATCAACCTTGCTATCACACAATTCCAAAACATAACACTTAACAGTTACAACGCAATACCCACACGGACAAGATGAACCAACAAATCACATGGAATCATCTTGACGTGACAATCCCCACACAGACAAGATGAACCAACAAATCACATGGAATCACCTTGACGCGACAATCCCCACACAGACAAAATGAACCAACAAATCACAATTTACCAGGGTGTAGTCTCTCACGGACAAACACCTGTGTAGTCTCTCACGGACAAACACATGTGCAGTCTCTCACGGACAAACACAATTTACTAGGGTGTAGTCTCTCACGGACAAACACTTGTGCAGTCTCTCACGGACAAACACAATTTAAGTAAAAGCATATATTAAAAGATTCCCCGTTTTTAATATCCATTTAACTCTTACAATTCGAACGACAATCATTAGGTAAACAAAAACATTAAGAGATTCCCCATTCTTAATACTCGTTTAACTCTAAAACGATTTTCAAAACAAACATTAAGTAAACAAAAATATTAAGAGATTCCTCATTCTTAATACTCATTTAACTTAAACGATTTTCACAACAAACATTAAGCAAACAGAAATATTACGAGATTCCCCATTCTTAATACTCTTTTAACTTAAACAATTTTCAAAACAAACATTAAGTAAACAAGACATTAAGAGATTCTCCATTCTTAATACTCATTTAACTTAAACGATTTTCACAACAAACATTAAGCAAACAGAAATATTAAGAGATTCCCCATTCTTAATACTCTTTTAACTTAAACGATTTTCAAAACAAACATTATGTAAACAAGACATTAAGAGATTCTCCATTCTTAATACTCATTTAACTTAAACGATTTTCACAACAAACATTAAGCAAACAGAAATATTAAGAGAATCCCCATTCTTAATACTCTTTTAACTTAAACGATTTTCAAAACAAACATTAAGTAAACAAGACATTAAGAGATTCCCCATTCTTAATACTCATTTAACTTAAACGATTTTCACAACAAACATTAAGTAAACAAGACATTAAGAGATTCCTCATTCTTAATACTCATTTAACTTAATGGTTTTCAAATTCCACACAAAACAAACACAAACATATTATCAAATTCAATCCACGATTCACACCAAAACACATCAATTCATTTCTCCACCAAATCCAACCATACACATATCAAATTTCATCAATATTAATTAAGAACACGTCAAATACGACAAACACAAATAAACACAACCCACCACTCAAACACAATAAGTTTCATTTACTCAAAATCATACATAAATGAGTTTCAATTCATTTTCCACGAAACATTCATCAATATCCCCAAAACCTAACTCTAAGATTTTACCCATAAAGCCTTAGATTCATTTTCCCTAAATCAATCCTCCAACCCTAAAAAAATTCTTTTCCACACAACCACAGATAAGTCCCTAAATGAAAACTAGAAGTTTGGAAAGAGCCCTTACCTTCACGTTAGCTTTAACGTGCGATTACGGTACCGCGAGTAAATCCGGTAAAATCTCCGCTCGCAACGTCGCTCTCAAAGTTGGTCCCCTAGCACCGTAGCGTGGTATTGAGCAACTTTCCCTTCTATCTCTTCACGAAATGAAGCTTAGATCTAGATGAAACGGAGAGATTTGTGTTTGACGGTTTTGAAATCTCTAACACCGTTTTTCTTCGTTTTCGAAACAACGAGGAAGTATGAAGCTGAGAAATCCTTGCTTTCTTACCCACTAAGCCTTGGATTTCTATTTTTGAAACCAAGGAAAGAAAAAGAAAGCAAAACAAAAAGAATGGCGGAAGAAGGATGATGCGCTTGCGAGGAGGGGAGCGATTCTGCTTCCTCTGTTTCTTTTCTTTTATCCTTTTCCTTTCTTTCCACATATATATATATATATATATATATATATAAAACTTGTATTAATATATATATATATATATATATATACTTATAATAATATATATATATATATATACATATATATATACATATATATATTTATATTATACTTAAAACCAAACCCAACCGAATATTTAACAACTCTTTCACACATCACTTCACCCACATCTCAAACTATTTTGATAAAAATATTTACTCTCGTTGTAACTCAATTGACAGATACAATTTTCAGCAACCCGAGATATTTTTAACAAAATTGTCCAGTATTAAATCCTTCGTAACGGAAATAAATTATTTTCTGACAAATAATTTTAATCTAATTTCCAAAAATATATTTTTTGCATTTAACTCACTCAATACCAAAAATTGGACTAACAGCCTAACAAATTCCACACAAAATACCCTAAAATTGTATAATTTAGGATTTAAAAACTATGGGTCTTACATAAATCGCCTACATAGTTGAGTAGAAAAGGAGAAAAAGACAAATATCAATTTCAAAATTTATATTGGTTGTCTTAGATAGTACAAAATTGTACAAGTTGTGCATAATATTTCATGCAACGGTCATAAAAGTAATGGTATCATTTCAGGTACTATAAAAGTACTTTTGCGTAAATTTCAAAAAAGCAAGAAAACTTTGAACAATCATGATGCAAAAATCAAGAACCAATTATGAGTACATCAAGTGATCTTATTTTCAAAATATTTTCTATTGAAAGATATTCACATTTTATTTTGTGCTTAATTAACAAATTTTTACGTTTTTGTAACTTGACCCAAATATTGGTTGCATCCTGAAAAGCTTAATGGTAGTAAGCTAGAAGTATGAGAAAATTAGAACATAGTTAGGAATACATTAATATGCTCTAGTGATTTAAAAGAAAAATCAGTTTGATTTAGTGTTGAAATCCTTCAGGTTGAAGGGGTTAAACATAGTTTCTGTTTGGTGAAGTAGGATAACTTGCTTGTGTTCTTGTGCTTTCCTTTATTTTGTTATCTTAGAAGCTTTGTTTTCAAATAGTTTTTAAAAATCACTTGGTTTTAAAAGTAAAACTATTTATACATAATTCATACCTCCTACTTCTTGTGTTTTTATCACATGTGATTGACATCAAAGGGCGATCTATTGGTTGAGCACTTTATGTGTGAACAATTTAAATATTTGTTGATAAAGTTGTTGGTTGTTTGATGGAGATAAATTTGAGTAGTGGAAAGATAAACTTATAAGTTTATGCATTTCTCATAATTTTAAACTATGGGATCTAGTGCAAGAAGGATATGAAGATCCAAAAGATGCAAATGTGGATGTCATGGCAAGAAAACAACATGGATGTCATGGCAAGAAAACAACAAGTTTCATATCAATAAAAGAAGTTCAAGATGTATTGTAAAGTCATAATATTTGCGATGAATGTTATTACTTTTAAAGTGTTTGATAGAATCAATGCTAAAAAAACAAAAAAAGAGTATCTTTAATGCTTTATATGTTAACTATGAAGAAAATAAGCAAGTCAAAGAGTCCAAAAAAAACTTATTAGTAAGACAATATGAGTTATTTCAATTAGAGGAAGATGATAATTTAGAAAATATGTTGTCCTAATTTCAAACTTTAGTATCAGGATTGAAAGTTCTAAACAAAATTTACACTACTAGTGGTCATATGAAAAGATTTTAGTGAGTTTTGTAATCAAATAAAGACCCAAAGTTACAACCATTCAGAAAGCTATTGATCTCGACAAACTTCCTCTAGAATGACTCATGAGGGCATTACAATCCCATGAGATTGAGTTGAACGAAGATCAATCATAGAGGAAATCATAGTCTATTGATTTAATATCTAAAGGATGAAGAATGTCCCCCAAAGTTGTTCAAGTTGAAGAAAAATCATATGAAGGTGGATCTAGTGATCAGAGTGAAGACTCATATGATGATGAGATATCATTTTTCTCAAAAAGGGTTAGGCGTTTATGGAGTAGGAGAAACAAACAGTTTTCTAAAAGGATGTTACACTTAAACACTTCAAATTAGAATGTTCAAAGCTCGAGAAGAAAAATTTCAAGAAAAAAAAAAAAGAAGAGTCTTATAGCAACATGAGATGACTCTAATGGTTCAAATAATAATGTAGGATTCACCAATTTGTAAGGTTGCTTTTTGTGGTCGAATATCATAATCAAGTACTTGGGTTTCATATAGTTGTAATACCTATTATCATTTATCTAGAAATAGATAATAAATTCATACATAATAATAATACATAGTTGGTTTGTAAATGCTAAAAGATACAAGCAAGAAAATGTCATTATGACTAGACATTGGTTTACAAAATATTCCAATGAGTATTTAAATATCAACTCACTTTGAGCCCGAAGTTAACGTCGACTTATCTACTATAAAACATAAAAATAAAGGGTGAGATAATAATTTCAATTAATTCCATAAAAAGCATATAAAACATTTTTTTCCTTTACTTAAAACTTCAAGAATGAAAAGAGTTCACATACAACATATTATCCACAATAGTTTGAGTGCCGTGTAAGTTGCACATTTTCTTTATCTTATGTAAATTTTAAAATTTTTATCCTAATCATTACAACGTGAATCACCAGAATAATTGGGATAATTGTGTAAAGTAGATATTGACCTTGACTGCAATTAGAGACCCAATTGTTTTTTCATTACTAATGTTTCATAATTGAAACGTCATGCTAACTCTAGATAACATTTTCAATCAAGCAATTAATCCATATCATGTTAAAAAAGGTAATTAATAATCGATTCTGATTAACATGATACAATCCACTTGGATAGCTCTTACAAAATCACATTTTTGAATCAACGGGAGAGTTTTGTCCTAAACTAAATTCTCCCAACAAATTAAATTTCTCTTAGTGGATTCAGCTTAGAATGGAACTTCAACCTCATTATATGTCCTATTCGCTTAACAAATTTAGTTTCTCTTGGATAATCCAACTTAGTAGCAAACTTGAGAATTTTTAGGTCCAATTCGATCCTAGAATTCAATTTTGCTTAAAGAACTTGCTCAAGTTCAAAATTTACATACCCAAGAATCAACAAATATAACACAAGCAATTTATCAAGAACTCGTCAATTTCAACACAATATAACAACCAATATTGCCTAACATATATTCAAAATAAGAATTAACTTTCAAAACAAGAGATGATACTAAAGTACCTAAAATGTAAGACTCTAATTTCCCTAAATCTCAATTTTCAAACCCTAATACTTTCAAAACTAGAATTTAGAGTTTTAGTTCCCAAAAATCTGATATGCAATATAAAAAATGATCACTCTAAGGGAAAAAGGAATTCACATGATAATTTAAATGATTTATCCCGAGCTTGAGTTAGAATATGACCCTATACTCTGTCTATAGTCCTTTGATCATTCCTTCAACTTCTCCTGGTTAAGAACTTGAGGTAATGCGGGATTTACATGTGATGGTTCTTGTGAGAATGAAACGGATAATTTGTGATGGAAGGGAAATGAGTGTGACTAAGAGAGAAGAGTAATGAATGGTGTGAGGTGTGTTTGTAAGAAAAAAAGGAAATAAATGGGAGGATGGTGTTGTTGTGTCCTTTTTGAAGTGAAGGAAATGAGTGGTGACATGGAAATATGTATGTACAATTGTATGGGCGAGGGGAAGAAAGGAAATTTTTTTAGCTCTACTAAATCATAATTCTTGTCTAAAGCATTACTTTCCCTTTCATCCAATAACTATGATAACATCTAATTCTAAAAGAAATAATTAGTTCTAATAATCATGTTAGTGAAAGGGATTAAAAGTTATCACAAACTTAAACTTTATAAATATCTAATATGGTAGGTGGTTTGTTACTCTTTACCCCTTAAAGAAAATATTCCCTCAAAATTCGAGAACTCACATATAAAAAAAGGTAGTGGTATTCGGTCATTATGTCTAATCCTATTTCCTAAATGGCCTTTTATGAAAACGGTCCTCCCCAAATAACCTTTAAACTTCAGTCATCAGTTTGAATTGGTACAGGATTAAAATTGAGGTTTTGTTTCAACTAAATAGACTCACAACTCGGAGTTTGGTAAGAATCAAAATCATACTTTTTGAGTTATGACATATGAAATACATTATGTAGTTCAACACTAGTTGGAGATCTATTCGTTGGACAATTTGAAAAATGTCAATGAATCAAGAACTTAGTTTCTTTACTTTCAAAACTCTTCCAACGTCGACGATGGAAGTAACCTTAAGAAATACATTGTCACCTTCTTCAAACTTTTTGGCAGTTGTCGACATAAATTTTTTGCCAAGTTTGAGCTACTTTATGCTTCTCATATATGGTATGAATATTTTCAATGGTTTATTGAATGATCTCAATTACTAAGATTGCTTTGTATCCTACCTTTTACAAACATAAGATAATAATGAATGAATATATAATTATAAGGATAATGTTTGTAATGCTTATTTGATGTGCTTGTTGATAAATGTAGATAACTTTCATGTATGTATTATATGATAAATTTTAATTGTTGATGATCATACTCATTAATCTATTATGATGTCTTTAGTTGCATATATGGACTAACTGATGGTAAATGATCCTCGATAGCATATATGGACTAAGAGACATCTAACAATGATGTTGTTTATGTTTCATTCATATAAATAGGTTGTGTTGTGATTGAAATAAAGCTTGATGTTCGAAAATACATTGGTGTATCTTTAGTAGGAAGGATTTATATAAAATCGATGTACATTGTTTGAGCGTCCTTTTGTTCATAGTGTAGTAGGTGACTTCTCTACCTGTAACAACCATAAAGTTTGTTGGATTCATGTGTCGAAGTTAGTTGTTGATTAGGTTGCAATACATCCTAAGTGATATATGCATTGTAGTTAGGTCATCGATGTATGAGTCATATGTATTGATCCCTTATAATGTTTATGAGATGTTGATATTTCTATATGATGATGAAATAAGTGCTATGTAAAGGTCATATTATAAACTAGTAATTGCTGTTGAGTGATTGCTTTAGTGTATGTTATGCATGTTCTACTTTCTTTCATATGTTTAAATTGTGCTAACGAGGAATAGAGTCTTGTTAATGGTTCTCGCAATGTGACAATAATGATTAAGGACTTGAAGCCTTTAAGTCTATTTACATTAGACTCTGATCAATGGACATAGAATTTTAAGGTATTTTGTAATTGGAAAGTTATAATGTTTTTAACTCATAATTATTGCAAAATGATGATATCGTACTCTAAAAATTTAACAAATAAGTATTTATTTTGTAAAAAAATTCTACTATTTAATTTTAATTTCATAGTTACGAGCATAGGATGTTATTTTATACTTGAATGAATATATAATTATGAGGATAATGTTTGTAATGCTTATTTGATGTGCTTGTTGATAAATGTAGATAACTTTCATGTATGTATTATATAATAAATTTTAATTGTTGATAATCATACTCATTAATCTATTATGATGTCTTTAGTTGCATATATGGACTAACTGATGGTAAATGATCCTCGATAGCATATATGGACTGAGAGACATCTAACAATGATGTTGTTTATGTTTCATTCATATAAATAGGTTGTGTTGTGATTGAAATAAAGCTTGATGTTCGAAAAAACATTGGTGTATCTTTAGTAGGAAGGATTTATTTAAAATCGATGTACATTGTTTGAGCGTCCTTTTGTTCATAGTGTAGTAGGTGACTTCTCTACCTGTAACAACCATAAAGTTTGTTGGATTCATGTGTCGAAGTTAGTTGTTGATTAGGTTCAATACATCCTAAGTGATATATGCATTGTAGTTAGGTCATCGATGTATGAGTCATATGTATTGATCCCTTATAATGTTTATGAGATGTTGATATTTCTATATGATGATGAAATAAGTGCTATGTAAAGGTCATATTATAAACTAGTAATTGTTGTTGAGTGATTGCTTTAGTGTATGTTATGCATGTTCTACTTTCTTTCATATGTTTAAATTGTGCTAACGAGGAATAGAGTCTTGTTAATGGTTCTCGCAATGTGACAATAATGATTAAGGACCTGAAGCCTTTAAGTCTATTTACATTAGACTCTGATCAATGGACATAGAATTTTAAGGTATTTTGTAATTGGAAAGTTATAATGTTTTTAACTCATAATTATTGCAAAATGATGATATCGTACTCTAAAAATTTAACAAATAAGTATTTATTTTGTAAAAAAATTCTACTATTTAATTTTAATTTCATAGTTACGAGCATAGGATGTTATTTTATACTTGAATGAATATATAATTATGAGGATAATGTTTGTAATGCTTATTTGATGTGCTTGTTGATAAATGTAGATAACTTTCATGTATGTATTATATAATAAATTTTAATTGTTGATGATCATACTCATTAATCTATTATGATGTCTTTAGTTGCATATATGGACTAACTGATGGTAAATGATCCTCGATAGCATATATGGACTGAGAGACATCTAACAATGATGTTGTTTATGTTTCTTTCATATAAATAGGTCGTGTTGTGATTGAAATAAAGCTTGATGTTCGAAAATACATTGGTGTATCTTTAGTAGGAAGGATTTATGTAAAATCGATGTGCATTGTTTGAGCGTCCTATTGCATAAACTAGGTTACCTTGACTATACACTTTTGTTCATAATGTAGTAGGTGACTTCTCTACCTGTAACAACCATGAAGTTTGTTGGATTCATGTGTCGAAGTTAGTTGTTGATTAGGTTGCAATACATCCTAAGTGATATATGCATCCTAAGTGATTCATGAGTCATATGTATTGATCCTTTATAATGTTTATGAGATGTTGATATTTCTATATGATGATGAAATAAGTGCTAAGTAAACGTCATATTATAAACTAGTAATTGTTGTTGAGTGATTGCTTTAGTGTATGTTATGCATTTTCTACTTTCTTTCATATGTTTAAATTGTGCTAACGAGGAATAGAGTCTTGTTAATGGTTCTCGCAATGTGACAATAATGATTAAGGACTTGAAGCCTTTAAGTCTATTTACATTAGACTCTGATCAATTGACATAGAATTTTAAGGTATTTTGTAATTGGAAAGTTATAATGTTTTTAACTCATAATCATTGCAAAATGATGATATCGTACTCTAAAAATTTAATAAATAAGTATTTATTTTATAAAAAGTTTCTACTATTTAATATTAATTTCATAGTTACGAGCATAGGATGTTATTTTATACTTGTCCACATATTAAAATGATGATTTACTTTTTTTATTTATTTCGTTAATTAACCTCTATTTTAAATTTTTCTTTCTACCAATCAAAATTTGGTGGAGAATATGATTTGCAAGTCGAATGATTCTTCGTTATGGACAAATTTAAGAAAAATATTACTTGGAAGCTTGGGGATGGAAGGAAGATCAATTTTTGGTTTGATTGTTAGATTTTAACGGAGCAACCTCTTTTTTTTCAATTTGTTGCAAACTGATTTAATTTTAGTTACTACTTTGACCGTTAAAGATGTTGTAAACAAGGAAAAGAAGGGGGACCTTGATATGATTCAAAATTGGTTCACTGTCAATATTGTTAATCACATTATTGTTATTCCTCCTCCTATTCTAGGAGATGGTGAAGACAAATTAGGTTGGGTTGATAATAGATTTAATGAGTTTTCTGTGACTAACACTTATAAATATTTCTTCAACTCAAACTATTATTGTTATTGATACCAATTGGAAAATCATTTGGAAGTGAAAAGGTCATATCGGGTCCAGACTTTCATTAGGTTTATGTTATATAAGAGACTTTTGACAAACCATACACGACACAAATGGAACCCAATAATCTCTATTGAGTGCAACTGGTATACGAACACTGAAGAATCTATGATTCATGTGTTGAGGTATTGTCCATATGCGACATAGTAATGGATTAGATAGAATATTGCAGTGTATCAAAGGTCTCAATGGCAATTCATCTTTATGATATCGTGTTGGTACCTATGGAAATGGAGGAACAAATAAATTTTTGAAGAAGACTTTCAACGACCTAATAACCCAATTGAAACAATCATGCATCTTGTGAAAGAGATTGAGAATGGAAACCGTGTGAAGAAGAATGAACATTTGTTGAGACCAGAGATCCTACATGTCCGCTGAAGACGACCAAATAGCAATTGGATCAAGCTTAATTGTGATGGTACTTACACGAGTTCTACATCCATGGCTCGATGTGGAGGTCTTTTTCGATATTCTTCTAGAAATTAGATAAAGGGGTATGCTCGAAAAATTGGTATGTGTAATGCTCTCACTACTAAGATGTGGGTAATGATGCACGTGTTGGAGTTAGCTTTTCAAAAAAACGCTGTAAAAGGTGCAATTTTTTTTGAACGTTGTAAATTAAATTTTTAAAAAGCGTTTTTTAGTTTTTTATGGTAATTTTTTAGAAAGCGTTGTCTTTTAATTTTTTTTTACAAAATTATTTTCATCTAGAATCAGTTCACAATCAGTTCACACAACAACAAAACATATTCAAATACATATTTAGAATCAATTCACACAATCAGTATACAAAAACAGAACTATATAACTTTACTTTATATATTAATTTACAACAGATTATTCAGATACATATAGATAACTTAATTAACTACATATACATTAGACAAATATTGTACAACAAAACATATTCACATACATGTTCATATATTGTGTCCTATTCATATACATATAACTAACAAAATACACATAATATAACTAGCTGCCATATAATATTCAGATCCCTTGCAGCATGTTATTTCCCAGAAAATCAAATAATGTTCAATTCAAGCACATATTGACACCAGTCTTCCTTTAATTCCATTATATCTTCCTCAGAGTATGTTGGATTGGAATTGTCAAAGTACTGTGCAATATAAAAATTGAACATATTAAGTTAGAATCAAATATATAGATAATTTATATATGAAAATCATATAATAAAAATATCGTATTGTTTTTGGGATAATAGTTTTATTCATGTCAACAATCTCCTTCATAAATCGCAATACATTGTACCCATAGTCGATGTTGTTAGTTTGACGAGGGCACTGTAAAATAAAACATATAAGTCAATAAAATATTTGTGTATTGATCGTAAAGGCATATATCTGTAAATGAAAATTTAAAGATATATATTTCAAACCTTTATTGGAATCCATATGATGTTATTATACTTTTGCTTCAACACTGTAGCACCTCTTTGAGCTCGAAAAACTTGTAAAGCACTATCGAATATATATATATATATAAGAAATAAATGAATATTACTTACGTGTCGAACATAGTCTTTACATCGGAGTGATTGTTGTAATTTTCGTGCAAGGGATCCAAATAGTATATAACTTCAGAGGTTGCATTGATTGTAAATAGCATCCAATGTGCCCTACAACAACAAAAATTTGGTTAAGCAATTTTGTTTATACAACTAATAAATTAAGATCTCATAAATTAAAAAAGATATAAATAAATAACATATAATTACGTACCTTGAATTATATGGTGCAAAGAACAATTTAGCTTTCTCTATATTTCCTAATAACATATCTACAATGTAATTCTTTATATTTACTGCATCGAGTTTACACATCGAAAGCTTATGCGGAGACAAGAATGAGTATTTATTTGACAATTTGCGCATGCACACAACCTTCTCAAACAAAAACCTTCAATGAAAATTTCAAACTAGATTAATTACCAATAAATTTAATTAATTACCAATAAATACAATTAAAAGTATTTTTTACCTTATCTACAAGTTGATGACAGTATCACTCGGCTCTTTATAGTCTCCTTTTCGAGAAATTCTTCATACTCATCTCCGAATATAGCTTTATTCATGGTTATGATGTGCGAATCATCGTTGCTACCCATATTCCTTTTTACTTGGATGTCAAGACACGCTCCGTATTTAGCAAGGCATGACTGACTTATTTTAGGAGCAGCAGCAGCGGCCGATTGTCCCCAATCTAGTTTTCAAGTTGCAACTTTGGCAGCTTTATTACCCTCCAGCTTTTGTAGTTTGTCAAGTCTATTACCCTCCAATTTTTGAGGTTTGCTGGCTTTATTTTGCTGTCCGGGTGGTTTATTTGATTGAATCTGAAAAAATGAGGTTAAATATTTGTTTATTGAATCTGAAAAATGACAAACCTTAGGGAATAAATGTGACAAACCTTTTCGGGCGATGTAATTGATTCGTTTCTGGGAATCTTTTTATCATTCCTTATAGGCTTTTTTAGCATCTAAATATAAATGTGAAATTAAAGTTAGGAGCGGAAAAAAAAATCAGCAATTAAATATACATATCAATTAAACATACATTTCAATTAATTAAATACACCTTATCGAGGGGCAACAAGATGTGTGGGTCATGTCACGTAACTACCAATTGTTTCGCCCAATGGTTAATATATAAGTATATTTAATACATAAGCAATTACATAAGTAAGTAATTAATTGCCTCGGGAAGACTTTTGAGACCGATGTTGCAACTCGTGTTTTCACTCTCCATTTGTATTTCACGTTGGAGCTGATCCGGGAGTTGCTTGTTTTTGTTCGTCTTCACCAAAAGTGCCACTTGCTCTATAAGGAGTTTGAGCTTCTCTAATACTTCCTCATTGGATGGATTTTGGCGCTTCTCTTGGGAAAAATAGCTGTTAGGAGTTACGCCGAATCATTTCCCCCTAACCCGACCGGAATACTCAGGAACATTAAACACTTTGCTCATAATGTCCCTGCAACTAGCTTTGTTGCCCTCTTGATTTTCAAAACTTTGTTTGATAGTCTCCTAAAATACATGTAGGATTAAAAAGATAAGTTCAATATCATTTTTAAAATACAATATTCAAATATACTCATGGGATAAAATACAATATTAAAAAATATTAAAGTGATAATATACTTACACAAAGTTCTATTACTTTTTGGACATTTTCATTGTCAACCACTCCGTCCTTATTTAAACGAGCTTCCTTCCACAATATATGACGACCCAACGGTTGATCGGATTGGGTGTCTTATCGCTATTCGTTAATATCATAAACAAAATATTAGTTAGAAACTATAGTTTATAATACAAATTACTTCATTATATAAAAGTGATGTTTAATTAGTGACAAGTTTTCGCTCAAGACGTGCATATCCCATACATGATTTTTTTTATGGGTGCATCGAATTTCTTGCCCTTTTGCGATTTGTCTTACTTATATTCTATATAAAAAAATAGCAATTGTGTAAAATTTTAAAATACACTACGAATATGAATAATAAAACACAAATACTAATAAATTAATCACTTACGAATGCACTCCATTCATCATTTGATATATAATGTTTATATGTTCTTGGAGCTTCAGCATTTGTATTTCCTTCTCTATCTTTTAGATAGAAATTAGATAGGTGAGATATAAATCCCCGATGGATTTTCCCAGCAACTCTCAATACGTAACTCTTTCTCCCCTCATCAAGAACAAAAGAAGTATGCAAGCAAAATAAAGATATAGTTTGAGTAAAGTATTTCAATGAAAAAAATTATAAATGACAAAAGAGTGGATCAAAAAAGTTACTTGAATGTCATTCCATAATATATCTTTGGCATCCTTCAACGCCTTATCTCTCCAATTATCAATTGTAATTGGGATATTTTGACGAACAACAGCCCTAATGTAACTTACAAACATGGAGTTGTTGGGGTCAATTGGCTGACAACTCTCATTCCATCCAACCTAATAAACTCATATAGTAAGTACATGCTATTAAAAAAAGATAAAAAATAAACAGCAAACAGAGTATAGTATACATCAAATTTAATGTCATTGCTCCTTGCTTCAATGACCTTTTGCATTATAGTTGCACCATGTTTGACTTTATTTTCGTAAGTCTTAGTGTTGACAACTTCTTCATTTTGACATTCTAAATCTTTGGTGGTTTCCATTTAACTACAACAAGTTCAACATGCAGTTTAGTATAACTTCAATAAGCTCAACATGTAGTATTCTAAGTACATATCAGTATCATTATATCTTAAGCAAGCTCAACATGCATTTTAGTGATTACAAAAAATTAATAACATCAATACCTGAATAATGAGGGTTTGAAGAAATACGAAATGCAAAGAAAATAGGGTTCGCAGAAAGTTAGCAGAAATATGGTTAGCAGAAATATGATTTGAAGAAATACGTAATGAGGGTTACGTATTTCAATGAAAAGATATTGTGTGCAATGGGAGAGATGATCGTGGATGGAAATAAGGTTCGAAATGAAGGAGATGATAGTGGAAATAGGGTTCGTAATGGAAGAGATGATAGGGTTTGCAAAGGAAGAGAAGAACGATGAAGGTTGAGATGATAGTGAAGTTTACGTAATAAAGAGAAAACTGAAGCGGTTTACTGTTATATATAAAACCCTTTTACAATGCTTTTTTATAAGCCTTTTACAGCGCTTATTAGAAAAACGCTCTAAAAGGCCTATTTATTTTATTTTTAAAAAAGGCTCTTTTACAATGCTTTTTCCAATAAGCGCTGTAAAAGACCTCCCTGTTTTCTTATATTACATGAATGTTTTTTTAAAGCCTTTTACAGCGCTTATTGGAAAAGCACTCTAAAAGGTCTCCTTATGTTATTTTAAAAAGGCTCTTTTACAGCGCTTATTCGAAAAGTGCTGTAAAAAACCTCCTTGTTTTCTTATGTTATATGAATATTTTTTTTTAAAGCCTTTTACAGCGCTTTTTCAAATACGTGCTCTAAAAGGCCTCCTTATTTTATTTTTAGAAGGGTCTTTTACAAAGCTTTTTCAAATAAGTCATGTAAAAGGCCTCATTGTTTTATTTTTATATTTAAGGCTCTTTTTCAGTTCAGTTCAGTTCATGTAAATTACTAATTTATATTCAGTTCAGTTTATGTAAATTATTAGTTTATAATAAATTACATGAACTTAATATAAAATACTTAAATCAAGCTAAATATAAGCTGAAAATAAATTAATCAGAAAATCAAATATGTGGCTGCTTATATAAAACAATTAAACATGTTCAAACAATTAAATTTATAAATTTTGTTACACAAATTTTTTTCTTTAAACTTCTATTAACAATACTTATTGTTTCAAACGAAAATTGTTTGTGGCAAATGAATCTGAATCTGTATAATCTTCAATAATTTTAGTTGCATTTTCTTCAAAATTCTCAGTTATCATCACCACTAATTAATCCCAATTTGTTTTATACACCTCAAATGAATACTTAAGGTGAAGATCTATAATTAATATTATTTAAAATAATATATAATAATATTATATAATAAATGAATTCTATTTAATGAATTCATGTTTAATTTATTCTTATAGATTTTTTTTATTTTTTTTTACGTTTGTCCCACTTCCTTTTTTCATTTTTTAAAAGAAAAAAATAATGTTTTTGTTTTAATATTAATGTCCTTTTACGATTAGTACCAAAGGCAGCAAACCTCCGTCCGTCCACTTTTTCATAAAAAAATTATAATGAGTTCTATTATTATGAATATTTTCTCTGTAAAAAAAGAATATTTTATTATTTGGTAGATAATAATTTTCTTACACAGAATGCTATTACAATTTCCATGTATAAAAATATTATCTATGTATATAATTACCTATATTAATGATACATAATATTAGACCATTTATTTCTTAAAAAAAGAAGTTAAGATCATTCATATGTTCGTAAGTTATTGGAGATAACTCTTTTGTAACAATGTAAAGATAACTTTGGAGTTAAAATTACAAAGACTCTTCTCAATTTTATCTTTTCATGTTATCTATGCTAGGTTATAATATTTTATTGTAATTTTGGTTAATTTCACAATAGGTTGTCGGCATAATACTCTACCGTATGAGTGTTGGTTAATTTGGTTGGAGTTTATATTTCTAGACTTCATCTTCCTATTTTGACAAATGGATAGACTTCATTTTCTCCTGAATATCTGGACTAATGTAGTTCATATGTATCTTTTTTCCATGTCAATTATTTTTAATTTTGCAATTAAATTTTGTTGAGAAAATTCTTTGACTTGTATAATTAGCTTATGTTTTCTTATTTATTATTTTTTAATTCCGAAAGAATTTAATAGTGAAGTACCTATGAAGGATTGCACACAAATTATTTATTTTTATCGTTTCAAAACTATCATATGAAGGTATTGTAAAACACAAGAAAATGAGTTTGAATTGTGTCGATCATTTTAAATTTTATTCTTTTTAATTAGTTCTTTTTTAAAAGCTTAACTTTAGTTAAACACAATATAGATCGAAGACGTGACATAAAGAACTATGACACAAAAATAAAGCGATAAGGGAGGAGAAAAACACATAAGTATTTTTATCCTAGTTCGCAAAAATTAGTTTTACACCTAGCCCTCCCCTTATAAATATTTAATTCACTAAAGTACTCTTAACTCTATCTCTACATGTTTTGAGTATTCTTATATCTTCTCCAAGGTAGGTATTGTTTTATTGACTCTTCAAGTATTTTTATACTACTTCGCAATAATTGTTGCTACATCTAGTTCGCGCTTTAGAGTTAGCAATAAGTATTGTCAAGTCTCTCTAGGCATTGAGTATTATTTTCTTCTCTCTTCAATCATTGAATATTAGAAAGCCTCTCAAGGCATTGAGTATTGTTTTCTAGCTTATATAAATATTGAGTATTATCAAGGCTCTACAAATCTTTTTTACAATAATGCCTTAACATATGCAACCATAAGTTCAATCTCTTGAAATCTCAAGACTGTTGACTTCACTAGCCTCTTGGGTTGAGTTTCTTTTTCTCTGCCACTCCAGCTAAGTATTCTTCTAACCACCTATTCAGGCTACAAGTATTCTTCTAACCGACATTTCAACCGAGATTTCAAGCTACCCACTAGAAAGCTTCTAGTCTTCTAAAAAATCATGCAATCTTTATGTTGTTGAGGAATTGAGTGTTTACATATATGTGGCCATACTAGTTTTTTTACAAAAGTGGTTGCCACTATTGAGCCATATTACAATTGTTTGAGTTTGCGTCTAATGATATCACAAAGTATTTTGAAGATTTTAATTCTCAAGTGAGAGGTTATTATAATAAAAATTCTATATCGAATCAAGTTATAACCCTTTACTAAAGAGAATATAAACATAAGATCTTGGTCCATTTAAAACCAAAAAATAACTCTAATACAATATATTTCCTTTTCATGTTCAAGGCTTTTTATAATATATTATATTCAATTGAACGGTACTTTTATTTTTTCTCTCTTCCATGAATGTTCAATTGGAAACATCTCACGGGGATAGTCATCGTTGATCTTCAATCTCTATGGATGTTGTCATGGACATGAGTATGATGATCATCATTATTTTCTTTATTTCAAGTGATCGTCTTTAAATACTTCTAAAGATATAGTTGTTAAGAAGAGATGTTGTAAACAAGAAAAGAGTTGTTGATATATATATATATATATATATATATATATATATATATATATATATATATATATATAT
>JBBPBT010000460.1:350242-362492 GCA_037974875.1 Cicer bijugum | reverse complement strand
AATTGAAATAATTTTATCAAAAAATTTTGAGAAAAAAATTTATTTCTCAAAAAAGATAAAAAAAAAATTTTGAATTTTTTTATTTTAAAAGTGGGTCTATAATTTACTTAAACCTATAAAATTTTAAATACTTTTTTATTTTAAAAAATTTTTTTTGAGGTCATTTGAAACTATAAATTTTTTAATTATTTTAATATATGAACTAATAATTAATAGGTTTGAAATTAAAAGGTAACATTAAGCACTCATATTGTACTGAAAAACAAATAAAAATGTCAAGACAGGTCTCCGTACGAGAATCAACAAATATGATGGCTTTTTTATTTTTTATTTATTTTATAATATGGTCACGAAAAGGACATGTGTATTACTATTTAATAAAAAACAAAAAAGGATATGTAATGTCGTAACTGTTTATAATTTAATCAATTAAATTTATGAATTTCTTGCCATGCGGATTGCAAATAGAAGGTTGAAAGAAACAAAAACACGAAAAAATGAGGGTGAAAATGGTGAGAAAATGGATTGAGATGCATGTTTATATTTGTGATCACTCAAAAATTTGATGATTTAGGTCAAATTTATTTTTTTTAATGGAAAATTATATTAGAAACAAAGAGTACCAGAAGTACTCAACATCAAATTACAGAGGAAAAATAAAACAAATGGAAAGAAGAGTACTGGAACGAACACCACCTCAGCCTAATTACATACATACCCCGAGATTAAGTATGCTAGAGAGATAATTGTAGGAAAATCGACAGACCAAAAAGAATCTACAAAGAACTCACCAAAAATAAAACCAGAGTGTAGGGAATTATAATAGATCTCTACCTGTCATTGTTGTAAACTAATTGATACAAAAAATACTCTAACTCATTACAACAATCTCCATCTAATTGGTCATCGCACATGATTGGGTGAGTCTACTGCAATCTTTCATAGAAACAGGGTAGTGTCATCTCTATTATCATGTTGAGTCTGGATCTAGTTGTAGTTTGTTTTATAAAAGTTATAGTACCCCTTATATTCTTTTTAATAAATTCGTTTGCTTATAAAAAAAAATACTCAAAAACAATAAAAAATTTATAGATTTAATTTGTTCGTAGCCCCTCTATACAAATAAATGATCTCTAATTAAGTTAAAATTTTAGTGAGTAAAAAAGATAAAAATTATAGTTTGAGTTTACGTTTTTTTGTATTGATTTTTTTTGGGTTACAATTCTAGTTTCAGTTCAATCTCAAAATAAATAAATAATTTAATAATTTAATCAAGTGATTTGTCTCAACTAGTTAATGTGTTTGTTAATACAAATCATTTGAGAGAATACGTACTAATTCAAATTCTGACTAAAATAATTCTTAATCAAATTTTATTTAATTTCCAATCAAACTCCAAATTATTATGGCTCATTCCCACAACCAAAGAGTTAAAAAAAAGTTTGAAAAATAATTGTAATACCATCCTATTTTAGCTAATTGATTGATAAGGGCTCTGAATTTTGTTTATACTCTCAAAATTACTCTCACGATTATTAAATGTAATTAGTTTTTTAATTTTATTTAAAACATGAATCAAATTTATTAAATTATCTATTCTTAATATTAAACACAATTATTTATAATAGTGATTTAAATTGAAAATATTTTTGTATATAATAATGACTAAAAATAGTATTTCATTATGGAAGAAGTAAGTAAAAATTACACAAAAGTTGGTTTAATATATGAGAATTATATCGTGATTATTAATGGGAAAATGAAAATAATTCCCCTATGGATGCAGACTAAGGCAACGACATGCAGCACGAAAGGGAGACAATTTCTGCACAGAAAATGTGATGACTGTTTTTTGCTGAGATCAGTAATAAGACTCGGATTTCATTTCCTCTATTCTTTTTCGCTTTTACCAGTTACGAATTCGTCACTGATAATGGGAATTGAGGAATTTTGTTTTTATGTTTGTTTGTTTTGGGAAATATATATCGAGAGTGAAATGATGAACAAGATATGAAATTTGACCAGTGATTCTTATCTCCATTGACAGACATGCCAAAGAACACATGTGATGATGTGAACGTTACTTTTTTGAAGAGAAGGAATATCGAAGTCTCTCTCTCTATTTTGCGTTTCACTCCTTTCCACGTTCGTTGACTGCCGGTGGTACTGTGTACTTTTCCTTTGCTTTTCTTTTCCCTTATATATATACATATATATATATATATATATATATATATATATATATATATATGACTGTTTTCTTTTAATTATAATTTCAACTTGAATTTTCTCAAATAATCTATCATGAATTTATCCAGTTTTTAAAGAATAAAGATAAATTTATGTAAGAAAAAACTGTCATATAGTGGAATCATGTGTTTGGATAATTTCATTTTTACATCTATATCATGAGTTTGGTCAAACTCTACAAAAGTTTTTACAATATAAACAAAATGAAATATGGAAATTAGATTGCAAACCTTTATCTAAATATATTACTATAAGAATTTTTTGGACTAAATATACTACTATGAGACTATGAATATAAACAATTGAACTATCTATTTCTAAAATAACAAATTAGAAAGGGTATTAATAATAATAATAATAATGGTAACACTATGATTACGACTAGAATTTCAATTCTATCATTCGGAGTTACATAATCAAGTTTTTGCTATTGAAATCAACATCACAGAGCGTCTTACTTTGATATAAAAAAAATATTTATTTTTAATTATCATATATAAAAATAATAAAATTAAAGAGTATACATTATATGGTATATTTTTCAACATTTTCATACTCTTTCGTTTAAGTTGAGTTTTTCATTCAAGCTTTTGAAGACTATATTTTCTTACAAATGAAGCTGGCAACATATTAATTAACAAATATCCTCAATTATTTTTTTCTTCTTCAAATATCTCGACAACCAAATGATTCTCTTTGCCATCCCCATGTGCTTTTTTGTGACTACATTATCCGCACACGAAAATCATATTTTTCCCAAAAAAATAAAAAAACTATCATATATTCTAGTAAGAACTAACGGACATATGACATGTCTTGGCTTTTGTTTGTTTCTTGGTCAGTACAATTTGCGTGCTTATAGTGTTTACCGGTCCTTCTTAATTTTTGCGTCATTTTCAGCCATTTTTTTTCTTCTAAAAGCCATGGGCATTCAAAACCTTTTTGGTCTTCTCCATCTCATTGTTAATTCACAACCCACAATGTAAAGAAAATAAAAAGATTTACAATATTGTTGTTTTTTGGTCTGACCATCAATTAACATGCTATCAAATTATATTTGTTCAAATAAATGGTATATTTGAAGTTAATTAAGTTTCTCCACATAAATTAAGGCAAACAATTTTAAAATTTTGCAATAAGAAATTGATAGTTAGAAATATCAATGCTAGCAAAATACTTACAGTACTTTAATAATTTTTCCACTTTTCATTGTTTTGCAATAGACAGCAACAATGCATGATATCTAAAAGCACTTGAACCCACACAATTAAGTTCCTAACTACTTATTAAACTATGATTTTTATAACTAAAAAGAAACTAATAATAACATTTTGTCACATATATCTTTGCTTTTCAATGCTTAAAAACATAGTTGTTGCAAACGTGACTCTAGAACCACCTAAACATGACTTACCTATAAAGAACCCAAGCCTTTTTAGAGCCAAAGAGCACCAGCTTCCTTGAGGAGAGGAACAAGTGTTCCATTGAGGTGATTAGACATTAGAGTCTCTAAACCACCAAGAAACTTACCGCCGACAAAGACAGCCGGAACGGGCTGGTGGTCCGCCCCAGCAAGGTCGTACAAGACTGACCAGATAGCGGAACGATCAGGCTGCTGATCAAGTTCGACGACAGTGGGTCCCACACCAAGGCTGATGAGGAATCGTTCTGCCACTGAGGACATGCAGCTGTAGCTGGTGCTGAAGATCACCACTGCGTTGGATGAAGCTAAGTGGTGAACCATTTCATAGGGTCTCATATTGTTGAGCTGATTCAAGGGAGGTGGTGGCGTAGCTGCTTGCATTTTTGTTGCGGATTTCAAAACTTGCATGGTTAGAGAGAGAGAGAGAGTAAAGAAATTAAATGAAGAAGTGTATTAATGAGTTGAAATGAAAGGAAGGGAAAGTATGAGTTTATATAGAGAGAATGTGAGATGGTTTGTTGTGTGTGGGGGAATATTAGGAGCGCGTGAGTCAAAGTAAAAGAGAAGGGAGTGAGTGAGTGAGTCCAAAGGCATAAAATGAGTGAGTTTCATGCAAAAAGTACAACACAAACAAGATGGGAGAGAGAGAGAGAGAGAAAGAGAGACTGACAGTGGCAGAACAGCAGCTGACCTTGCTGCTGGTGGCCGGCTGAAATTGCATGTATGATGAGAGATGAGTAACTAACTGATCATAACATAAGATGGTACACATCCATACATATGCATACCGCATGCATATACTGCTTTTAATTAACACCCTGCAATTCACTAGGAGGAATTTGTTTTAGAGTATTTTACGTGGAAATAGTAACAAGTATCAAAATTATATTAAATAATTAAACAATAAATGATGTGGATAAACATCACATAACAAAAATCATTACATTGAATGATAAGATCAATTTGGTTTTTGTGCAATCATACATTGGCGAAACAATAACCAAACGTAAACTTTTGTTGAAAAACCACAAAGACATGTGATCGTAGCAAAATTGTTACAGGTTTTGTTGCATTGGTTGTAATTTTCTATCCAAAATCAATATTTTCAAACATTTCTTGGTTGTAATTCTAGAGATAGCAATATAGATGTGTAATAACTAGTTGAAATAGATACAACCCAACTTTAGAAAGTGATTAGCCTTGGTTTTTGTTATTGCAAAACATAAACATATGAGAAATTGCCTCCTTTGAAAATAGGTTATTCATGATCCCATTTTGCCTTAAATTAGTTTATGATACGTAGCATCAGTATAAATTCTCCTCATCATCCTAAAGGACTGCTCAAACTTAAGACTGAAAACAACTTCACACTCAATTTTGAAAAAGAAACTTGAATTCAATATTATTAATGTTTTGTTGAACAACATAGTTGCATGCCGATATCTAACATAATAAAGATATAAAAAAAACACGAATCTTAATGGTGTACCTTAAATAAAATAACTGGAAATAAGTTATTATTTGTACTAATTTTCAGTTAAATTAATCATAAATAAATAAGTAAATATTTTAATCAATGATGCAATTTAGTATACCTTTGAAACACTCTCATAACATGTTAATCACATTTCTCACAAAAATACATCCTAGAGTCGGTATACACAGACTTGTTTCCAACGCAGACAGTATACCACCAATTTTTATTGTTGATAATGTGTTTCACAATGACAATTACAATAAGCATTGATTCCTACAAAAGAATTTAATTTAATCAACTAAATAATATATGGCTCAAAGAGGAAGAGTTTTTCAACTAAAATAAATAATTGTTTAAGAAATTCTCAACTAGAGTGCAATCTATTAATCCTTCTATTGTGGATCTAGGGATATTGTACATAAACTCTTGCAAAGGTTCAACTCTGGATTCAACACCTATTTAATTGAAGTAGGACCATTGGTGACGGTGTTTCAGTAGTAGTTATTGTTGGATGGGCTCACTCCCCAAGTAGAACCCACCAATTTTATTAATAGTATTATTATTATTATTAAAATAAAAAGAAAAAGAAAAAGAAGAAAAAAAGGTTTTAGTGGGCTTGGTCCACTTGAAGGTAATAAAAGGGATTTAGAAATCTCTAAGAACAGACACACACATACAAAAAGACAATGGAAGAAGAACGGTTGCCAGAGAAGAAAAATAAGGGTTTGATTCCAGTGGTGGTAACAGGTGTGTAGCAAACTTGCTCCGTTTGATCTACAAATTTAGTATGTTATTGCTACCACTGAGTTTGTTACTTTAATATATAATTTGAGTAAGAGTTAGTTTGACATACCCACCTTAGTGGAAGGTTGTTATAAGATTGTTATTGAGTTGTTATTGTTGATTGATATTCTCTATTGTTATTAGGAAGACTCTTGGTGTACCCATTAATTATTATAATGGAAGATTTTACTGGATTAGGTCTTGTGGTTTTTATTCTCTCAATTTGAGGGAAGTTTTCCACGTTAAAATTGTGTTTGTCTCATATTTAATTTTCTGCCAATTATTATTGCTCTTGTAATTGTATTTTCTGTTTGGCCATTTATCTGCACAGGTGGGGGAAAAAATATTCCGCATTATTGAGATAATTATTGCTAATTATCTCTGGTTTTTCCCAACAAAGTGGTATCAAGAGCTCAGTTATTTGATTTGTGCATTTAAATGGAGGAGGAAAATAAAGGTCCCAATATGATTAAACTCAACTCTTCTAATTATACACTTTGGAAGACTCTCATGGAAGACATGTTATACAGTAAAGATTTGTATGATCCTATTGAGGGTAACACTGCTAAACCCGTAGATAAATCTGACGCTGATTGGAAGAAGATGAATAGAAAGGCAGTGGCGTTGATCAGGCAGTGGTTGGATCTTAGTGTATATCCACATGTTGAAACTGAAATAGATGCTAACAAGATGTGGGAAAAATTAAAAGAGTTGTATGAACGAAAGAATGTACAAAATAAAGCATTCTTAATTCGGAAGCTGGTGAATATGAAATATAAAGATGGGGATTCAATGGCAGAGCATATGAGTATTTTTCAGAATATAGTGAATCAGTTGACAACCGCAGAAATTAAATTAGATGATGAGTTGCAAGCGTTGTTATTGTTGAGTTCCTTGCCTGATAATTGGGAAATCCTTATTGTGACGTTGACCAATTCAGCTCCAAGTGGAAAGTTGAAAATGTCAACAGTTAAAGAGAGCATGTTGAATGAAGAAGCTCGAAGAAAGGAACGTGGTTTGGTTGGTTCTTCCTCAAAGTCAGAAGCACTAGTTACAGAGTCACGGGGAAGAAGTCAATCTAGAAACTTCCATAAACGCGACAACTCTGAAAGTCGTAGCAAGTCAAGAAGCAAGTCAAGGACTAGAAAAGAAGTGATATGCTATCATTGTGGCAAAACGGGTCACATAAAAAGAAATTGCAGGTTCCTTAAGAGAGATCAATCAAGGGAAAGAGATGAAGACAAAGAGAAGAAAAATGATAAAGATACAACAACAGTTGTATCTGTTAATAATGTCTACATTGTTTGTGATGATAATTCCATAAACCTTGCATGTCAGGATTCAACTTGGATTATTGATTCGGGTGCCTCATATCATGTTACTCCTAGGAGTGATTTCTTCTCATCTTACAGTGCTGGTGATTTTGGCATGGTAAAAATGGGAGATGAAGGAGTATGTAAAATTATCGGTATGGGAGATGTTTGGGTTGAAACTGGGATTGGTTACAAGCTTCAATTGAAGAATGTTAGACATGTTCCTGATATTCGTCTCAATTTGATTTCGGTGAAAGCCTTGGATATTGATGGTTATCACACTTTCTTTAGTGGTGGTGGTATATGTAAAATCACTAAAGGGTCCCTAGTGGTTGCAAAGGAGCAAAGTTCCACTTCTCTCTATAGGATGCCTACGAAGCTATGCAAGGAAGAAGTGAATGCAATTGAAGATGCATCTTCTGATTTATGGCATATGCGCCTTAGTCATTTGAGTGAGAAAGGACTCAACATACTTGCGAAGAAAATTTTTCTTCCTGTGAAAGGTACATCTCTAAAAACTTGCACTCATTGTTTTGCTGGAAAACTACATAGAGTATCTTTTCATAACACTGATCTTCATAGGAGGCAAAATATTCTTGATTTAGTTCATACTGATGTTTGTATGATGGATAGTAAATCTCTTGGCGGTGCATCATATTTTGTTACTTTTATTGACGACCACTCTAGAAAAGTGTGGGCATTTCCTTTGAAATCTAAAGACCAGGTATTTGGAGTCTTCAAGCACTTTCATGCAAGTGTTGAAAGAGAAAAAGGAAGAAAATTGAAATGTGTTTGATCAGATAATGGTGGTGAATACAAAGGTCCATTTGAAGAGTATTGCAGAGAACATGGAATTAGGTTTGAGAAAATAGTTCCAAAGACACCTCAACATAATGGTGTTGCAGAGAGAATAAATCGTACGATTAATGACAGAATCAGATGTATGCTCTCTCATGCAAAATTATCGAAATCCTTTTGGGGTGAAGCAATGAAAACAACAGTGGATTTGATCAGTCTTTCTCCTTCTATTCCACTTGATGGTGATGTTCCAAATAGAGTGTGGACAGGGAAAGATGTCTCTTACCGTCATTTGAGAGTTTTCGGTTGTAGATGTTTTGTTCACGTTCCAAGAGATGAGAGGTCTAAACTTGATAGTAAATCCAAATAGTGTATATTCGTCGGTTATGGTGATGAAGAATTTGGTTATAGGTTGTGGGATCTGGTTGACAAGAAAATTATTAGAAGTCGAGATGTGATATTTCTTGAAGACCAGACTGTTGAAGATTTTGATAAAGCTGAAAAATAGAAACCAAATCTCAGAAGTTACATTGATGTTGCGCCTAAGCCTCCTACGGAAACTCTTGTTGATGGGGGAGATGTACAGGTAGATGATGAGAATGTAACTGATGATCATGTGCCTCACCATGATGAGCAGGTTCCAATCGAGCCACCAGTCGAGTTTGATTTGAGAAGATCTACTAGAGAACGTCAACCTTCTCAAAGATATCCTCCACATGAGTATGTGATGATCACTAATAGTGGAGAGCCATAGTACTATCAAGAAGTTATTACAAATGCTGTTATAGAAAAGTGGTTGAAGGCCATGCAAGAAGAGATGAATTCCTTGCATGAGAATCACACATTTGATTTGGTAAAGTTGCCTAATGGTAGAAAAGCACTCAAGAACAAATGGGTATACATGATAAAGACAGAAGAGAATAATTCTCAACCAAGATACAAAGCAAGATTGGTTGTGAAAGGTTTTAATTAGAGAAAAGGTATTGACTTTGATGAAATTTTTTCACCTATGGTGAAGATGTCCTCTATCCGAGTTGTGCTTGGGTTAGCAGCTACTTTGAACCTAGAAGTTGAACAACTTGATGTGAAAACTGCATTCCTTCATGGTGATTTGGAGGAAGAGATCTATATGGAGCAACCAGAGGGTTTCGAAGTCAAAGGTAAATAGCAACTTGTGTGTAAATTGAAGAAAAGCTTGTATGGGCTCAAGCAAGAACCTCAACAATGGTACAAAAATTTTGATTCTTTCATGGAGAAACATGGGTATGGTAAAACTACTTCTGACCATTGTGTGTTTATCAAGAAATTCTCTGATGGTAATTATATTATTCTCTTATTATATGTGGATGACATGTTGATTGTTGGTCATGATACTAAGAAGACTCAATCTTTAAAGAAAGATTTGAACAAGTCTTTTGCAATGAAAGACTTGGGTCCTGCAAAGCAAATTCTGGGCATGAGAATTACTCGTGACGGGAAGAATAATAAATTATGGTTATCTCAACACAACTATATTGAGAAGGTGTTAGAGAGGTTTAGCATGAGCAATTGCAAACCTGTTAGTACTCCACTTGCTACTCATTTTAAATTGAATTCTGATAAATGTCCTACAAGTGAGAAAGACAAAGAAGAGATGAAGAAGGTTCCTTATGCATCCGCAGTTGGTAGTTTGATGTATGCTATGGTATGCACAAGGCTAGATATTGCTCATGCAGTTGGAGTTGTTAGTCGGTTTCTCTCTAATCCTGGTAAAGATCATTGGCAAGCAGTGAAGTGGATTCTCAGATACCTTAGGGGCACTTCAAAAGTGTGTTTATGCTATGGAGGTGGTGAACCTGTGTTGGATGGCTACACAGATGCATATATGGCAGGTGATCTTGATTCTAGAAAATCTACTTCTAGTTATATGATGACATTTGCAGGGGGAGCTGTGTCTTGGCAATCAAGACTACAAAAGTGTGTTGCTTTATCTACTACTGAAGCTGAGTACATTGCAGCAACTGAAGCTTCCAAAGAACTCTTGTGGATGAAGAAATTGTTACATGAGTTAGGCCTCAAGCAAGACAAGTTTGTGTTATTTTGTGACAGTCAGAGTGCGATTCATCTCAGCAAGAATCCGACTTTTCATGCAAAGTCGAAGCATATTGAAGTGCGATATCATTGGATACGAGATGCATTGAAAATGAAGTCATTTTTAATTGAGAAGATTCATACTGGTGAGAATGGTTCAGATATGATGACGAAGACCTTCCTTATGTCGAATATGATATGTTGCAGAAAGAAAGCGGGCATGGTTGAGCAGTACCTTCCCGCTTGAGTCGTGAGGGGGAGATTTGTTGGGTGGGCTCACTCCCCAAGTGGAACCCACCAATTTTATTAATAGTATTATTATTATTATTAAAAAAAAAGAAAAAGAAAAAAAAAAGGTTTTAGTGGGCTTGGTCCACTTGAAGGTAATAAAAGAGATTTAGAAATCCCTAAGAACAGACACACATATACCGAAAGACAACGGAAGAAGAACGGTTGCCAGAAAAGAAAAATAAGGGTTTGGTTCCAGTGGTGGTAACAGGTGTGTAGCAAACTTGCTCCGTTTGATCTACAAATTTAGTATGTTATTCCTACCACTGAGTTGAGTAGTTTTATCTTCTCTGGGAGTTACTTTGACATACCCACTTTAGTGAAAGGTTGTTATAAGGTTGTTATTGAGTTGTTATTATTGATTGATATTCCCTATTGTTATTAAGAAGACTCTTGGTGTACCCATTAATTATTATAGTGGAAGATTTTACTAGACTACGTCCCGTGGATTTTATTCTCTGAATTTGAGGGAACGTTAAAATTGTGTTTGTCTCGTATTTAATTTTCTGTCAATTATTATTACTCTTGGAATTGTATTTTCTGTTTGACCATTTATCTGCACAGGAGGAAAAAATATATTCCGCATTATTGAAATAATTATTGCTAATTATCTCTGGTTTTTCTTAACAGTTACCATCCTATTTTGTAGGTAAATAAAGAACCAAGTTTGTTACGGTGTTTGAATAAGAAAATTAATTTTAAGGTAATTGTACATTGAATAGAAATACAACTTAGTAAAAAAAAACATGTTTCTCGTGTTAGTAGCCTCCTCACAAACTGTATTTAACTCTAGTTTTGTGCGGTTCATGCAATTTTGTATATGCAATTTGTCTACAATAATTTAATCAACAACTTCAGCATAAAATCCAAAAAATTATTAATTAGAGAATAATTTTAAAGATCATAATAATAAGTATGTTAAACTGATATACGTTCAAGGTTTATTAGAACAAACTTGTAAGTCGGGTGAGAAACTATTGATGATGCAAGTGATAAAAGTTTTGTTGAAAATTGAAAGTTAAGCTTATACGGATGTTTTATTGTTTTATAGTTTTGTAGTTTTGGATTGACCACCATTAAAAGATACAATTAAGTTTTCAAATACATAATTTTTTCCCTTACTTTATTTTGAAATTTATAGATAAATATTTTCTTAACTAAAGCTTGGATCATTCCTCTCTGATTTGGATTTGGATTTTAGAATAAACATTAAAGTTTATATTAAACTTTAACACAAAAGAGTAAGTATGAAAAAAAGAAAATTAAAATAAAAGGAGTAACATAAAAATAAAGAAACAAACTTAAAAATAAACTTAAGCACATGATATATATTAAACAAATTATTGTTGCACCGCGTGGTGTGTGAGAGAAGAATTTGGATTTGGGTTCTCAAAACACTTGTCATTCTCTTTCTTTAACAAATTATTTTCTTCTAACTTTTCTCAATGGATTAACAATGAAATAATTTTTTGTAGTTTTGCTAAGTGTGATTTTCTTGGAAGAGTTCCTTGAATCCTAAGTTTATTGTTTGTGATCTACATAAGCTCGTGACTTGTTTGTGATATTTAATTGGTGATACATGAAGATATAAAAAAAAATGTGATTGTTCGTATTTTATATAATTGATAGATAAAATATTTTCAATCAATTGTTACTTTCAAACACTATTATTAAAATTATTATAATTAAATAAATTATAATTTTATAATATTTGAACTATTTAAAATTAAAATAATTTTAATACAATTTTTAGTTTTTTTAATTATTTTTGTGTTAATATTTTTTGATATTTAGTAAGTTCATAATGTGACAGAGTAAAGTTTCTAAAAAAAAAGAGACAAAATAAAG